>MCJB01019866.1:24744-61753 GCA_002018475.1 Nicotiana obtusifolia | reverse complement strand
CTAGAACGAGCAAGGCATCTTTCGGTCCGAAGCTGGTCGATAGATTTCCCGCTCCGAGTTCAGATCCTGATCGAAAGTGAATAATAACGTTTGCCATTCCCGAAGATGCTAGGGCCCTTTCTGCTCCTGTAGGGATGGCTAGCTATCTTCGGTGTTTGGTGACCGAAGAAGATCAGGCCACGATGAACGAGGTGGACGTACCCTGCTTGTTCAATGAGGCTCAACAAGCATTAAATAAGGTAACTTTCTGATAAGCCTCAGCTGGTGTTCACCATTTTGCATTTCAAACTTCGACTAACTGCCATATTTTCTCTTGTACTTGTAGGCCTCGGTGCTTCATCATGAGGCTTTTCTTCGACAACGAGAAGAATCAGCGCGTTGCGAGCGGCTCGATGGGGAGATGTCGACCCTTCGGGCCGAAATAGACTTTGTGCGGAGAGAAAATTCTGGCTTAGTCGAGCAGATAGGGCGACAGCTTGACCAAATAAATCGATTTCGATCTGAGGCAAGTGAGTCCAAAGCAGAAGTCAATGAATGGAGAAACAGGATGGATCTGCTGACTTTGGAAAAGGAGGCCCTCCAAGCTCAAATGGTTTCATCGGAAACCCAACTGTCGGAGGCGAAAGGGAAAATCGGGGGTCTGACTAAGAGCACCGACGTGCTTCAATCCCAAGTCAACGCACTCACCTCGGATCGTGATGTTTTGGTCAACAAACTGTAGATGGCGAAATCGGAGGTTGCTGCATCCAAGGCTGAGGCCGGTGAGTTGGTGGCCCAGTACAGGGCTGATGCTGAGGCTGCTCAATATCAATCAAAAATTTTGGTTGATTATGCTAAGTGTCAAACTCGCCTATCTGTTCTCGAGGAAATACACGCTCGGGGCTTCGTTCTATCACCGTGATCGATAATGCCAAAAGGATCGAAGCCGAAGCCAGAAAACAAGCCTTCCCGGAAGAAGATGACTCCGAGGATTCGGAATGAAGCGCCTCTCTTTTCTTTTTTTTTTTTGCAATGAAGTCCCCACTTTTGTAAAAATACCTTGTGCATATATATATAAAAGTCTTTTTTCCTCTTTCCTTGCTGACTCGTTTCGATTCTTTTTATTAGAACTGATGGTTCGTCTTGGTGAATTTTCTATTCTTCGAACTCAGTTTGGACTTAGCCAATTCTGGGATATGCCTTAGTAGACTTTTCTTTTCTTCGATTGATTTAGTAGGGCCTTAGCCTCGAAAAGATCTAGGGTTTGCCTCAATAGGTCTTATTTCACTTCGAGTTTCATTAACTCAATACGGCCTTATCCTTTTAAGAAATCGGTGCTTGCTTTAGTAGGTCTTATTTCCCTTCGAGTTTCATTAACTCGGTACGGTCTTAGCCTTTTAAGAAATCGGGGCTTGCCTTAGTAGGTCTTATTCCCCTTTGAGTTTCATTTACTCAGTATGGCCTTGGCCTTTTAAGAAATCGGGGCTTGCCTTAGTAGGTCTTATTCCCTTTTGATTAAATTTGATTTTCGGATGAATCCCTGAGTAATGTCAGTATTTGATTGAACAAAGAAAATCAAAATGGCCCTTGGGCTCGAAGACAAAATACCGGTGCAAAAGAATTTTCAAGTGCTTGTACAATTTACTTAGGGGATAGATCAATCTATTGGGGTACGGTTCCTTTGACCGTTTGACCCTTACATCGATTCCTAATGATCTTTGAGAAGTTTCTCCGAATTGAAGTAGCTAAGCAGTGTTCTGATATTTGAGGTCGATCAAAGTTTAGCACCGAACATTGTTGTCTTCGATATACGACCAGTCTTCAAATCTATGTTAGCACGTTTTCTGGTTGCCTCATTAAAAACCTTGCCGTAAAACCCAATTTGGGACAAAATCGGTCGAAGGGAAAAACAGTGCAACGCGTGCTTTCAGTCCTAATGTCCTGTGCTTTCCGGTTCGAGGTCACTTTATTTGATACCTGCGAGTGTTAGTTTGTCGACGTAACATAAAACAAGCAAAAATGAAGAGTGAAAGATCGTACCTCAACAGTAGTATCGTTTCAAATGATTTATGTTCCAATTGTTTGGCAGCTGTTCGCCATCCATTGTTCCGAGATTGTACGATCCCTTTCCGGTAATCTTTATGATGGAATAACACCCTCCCCAGTTTGGCACCAATTTCCCTTCGTTTGGGTCTCGAGTGTTGGGTGTGACTTCCTGAGTACTAGATCTCCGATGCTGAAATGTCGAAGATGGGTTCTCCTATTGTAGTATCTTTCAATCCTTTGTTATTGGGCGGCCAATCGAATAAGGGTTGTTTCCCTTCTTTCGTCCAATAGTTCCAGGTTGGTATTCATAGCCTCGCGATTCGATTCCTCGGTTGCATAGCGGAACCTGACACTCGGTTCGCCAACTTAGACTGGTATCAAAGCTTCAGCACCGTACACTAGGGAGAAGGGGGTGGCTCCGGTGCTGGTTTTCTCAGTTGTACAATATGCCCATAAGACTTCAGGCAATATCTCTTTCCATTTCCCCTTCGTGTCGGTTAACCTCTTTTTGAGATTTTGAAGTATGGTTTTGTTGGTCGATTCGGCTTGTCCATTGCCACTGTGGTGATAGGGCGTTGATAGGATCCTTTTGATCTTGTTATCTTCGAGGAACTTCGTCACTTTGCTGTCGATGAATTGCTTCCCATTGTCGCACACGATCTCTGATGGCATCCAAAACCGACATATGATGTGATCCTAAATGAACTCGATCACTTCCTTTTCCCTAACCTTCTCATATGCCTGCGCTTCAACCCATTTGGAGAAATAATCAGTCATAAAAAAAATGAATTGAGCCTTACCTGGTGTGTAGGGGAGAGGGCCGACGATGTCCATTCCCCATTTCATGAAACGGCCATGGCGACAAGACCGAATGCAACGTTTCCCCGGGCTGATGGATCATTAGGGCGTGTCTTTGCCATTCGTTACATTTGCAAACGAGCTCCTTCGCGTCCTTTTCCATATCGATCCAATAATAACCGGCTCTGATTATATTTCGGATCAAGGATTCGATGCTGGAGTGATTCCCTCAAGTGCCTTCGTGTATTTCTCTCAAAATATATTCAGTGTCACCCGGTCCAGACATATCGCGAGGGGGCCACCGAACGTCTTTCTGAATAAGGTTCCGTCACCAGATAAACAGAACTGAGCCGCCTTTGTGCGCAATGTTCTTGATTCTTTTGGGTCCGAGGGGAGCTTTCCGGAGCTTAGGTACTCTATGTACTTGTTCCTCCAATCCTAGGTCAGACTTGTTGAATTGATTTCGGCGTGGCCTTCTTCCACTACCGACCTCATGAGCTGTACGATCTTTTCGGATTCGATCTCATCATCTTCGACCGATGATCCCAAATTGGCGAGGGCATCGGCCTTGCTGTTTTGCTCTCGAGGTATGTGTTGCAGGGTCCATTCTTTGAACCTATGCAGTGTGACTTGTAGCTTGTCTAAATATCTCCACATTCGTCCTTCCCTGACTTCGAAAGTTCTGTTGGCTTGATTCACCACAAGGAGGGAATCGCACTTGGCTTATATTATCTCCGCTCCCAGGCTTTTGGTCACTTCTAAACCTGAAATCATACCCTCATACTCCGCTTCGTTGTTAGTTTTACAGTCTTGATAGACTATCGAATCGTATTTCCGGTTGGGGGCTTTAGCACGATACCAAGCCCCGATCCCTTTGCATTCGAGGCACCATCTGTGATCAGGGTCCACACTCCCGAAGGAGTCCCCGATCTGTCATTAGTTCTCTTTCGACCTCGGGTATTAGCGATGGCACAAAATCGGCGACGAAATCCTCCAACACCTGAGATTTAATCACAGTACGGGGTCGATATTTGATATCATACCCGCTTACTTCGATAGCCCATTTAGCCAATCGGACGGAGAGTTCGGGCTTATGCATTATGTTTCTCAATGGATAAGTCGTTACGACGCATATGGGATGGCATTGGAAGTAAGGTTTCAGTTTCCTTGAGGCACTCAATAAAGCGAATGCCAGTTTTTCTAAATGAGGGTATCTTGTTTCAGCCTCGCCTAATGTTCTGCTAACATAATAAATTGGAAACTGCATATCTTGTTCCTCTCGAACCAAGACTCCACTTACCGCTACTTCTGAGACGGCAAGGTAGAGGTACAACCGCTCCCCTGTTTTCGATGTATGCAGCAAAAGTGGGCTAGACAGGTACCTTTTAAGTTCTTCAAACGCGTGTTGGCACTCCAGGGTCCACGAGAAGTTGTTCTTCTTTTTCAATAGGTTGAAAAATCGGTGACTCTTATCGGATGATCTCGAAATAAATCGTCCCAGAGTGGCTATACGGCCTGTCAGCTTTTGTACAGCCTTTAGATTATTTACGATTGTGATGGCTTCGATAGCTTTGATCTTCCGGGTTTGATTTCTATTCCTCGATTTGAGACCATGAAACCAATGAATTTGCCCGAGCCCACACCGAATGCGCATTTCTCCGGGTTTAGCTTCATGTTGTATCGGTTCAGCACGTCAAACATTTCCTGCAAATGGTTCAAATGGTCCTCTGCTCGCAGGTACTTAACTAACATATCATCAATATAAACCTCCATCGTTTTTCCTAGTTGTTTTTCAAACATTAGGTTTACTAGGTGTTGGTAAGTGGCTCCCGCGTTCTTTAACCCGAATGGAATCACGTTGTAACAGTGTGTGCCATACTTAGTGATGAATGATGTTTTTTCCTGGTCATCCGGGTTCATTCATATTTGGTTATAGCCAGAGTAAGCATCGAGAAAGCTAAGGGTCTCATGGCCAGCGGTAGCATCGATCATGCGATTGATGTTGGGTAAAGGGAAAGAATCGTTAGGGCATGCCTTGTTTAAATCCTTATAATCTACGCACATTCTTAATTTATTGCCCATTTTAGGGACTACTACTATGTTTGCTAACCATTCTGGGTATTTAAACTCCCGAATGGACCCTGTCTTTAGAAGCTTAGTTACCTCATCCTTGATGAATGCGTGTTTGATCTCGGATTGAGGCCTCCTTTTTTGCTTGGCCGGTCGGAATTTCTGACGAGGCCTAGCTTGTGGGTTGTTATCTCCGGTGGTATACCTGTAATGTCGAGGTAGGTCCAAGCGAAGGAATCCTCGTTAGCTATAAGGAATTAGATAAGTTTTTCCCTGAGCTTGGAACATAGGCTTGAGCCCAGGTATACCTTTTGATCTGGCGAGTCTTCTCGGAGTGAAACTTGCTCGAGTTCCTCGATTGTCGATTTGGTTTCATCGGACTCATCGGGACTGACGAATGACCTGGGGATTCCGTAGCTATCATCCTCGAGATGCACTTGTTCATCTTCGTTTGCCGAGGATGATGCCTGTGATTGCTATTTGACCTTTTGCGAAGGAGCTGCTGCTACCGGTGTTACTTCTTCTACTGCGAACATCTCTTTCGCGGCCGGTTGCTCCCCGTAAACTGTTAAAATCCCATCGGATGATGGGAATTTCAGTACTTGGTGTAGTGTCGAAGGCACTGCTCTTATGTTGTGGATCCATGGTCTCCGGAACAGGGCGTTGTACCTCATGTCTCCACCGGTTACGTAGAACTTTGTCTATCGAATGATACCGACAGTGTTTATCGGCAACGTTATTTCTCCTTTGGTCGTTTCACACGCCATGTTGAATCCATTGAGTACCCGGACTATAGGGACAATTCGATCTGTCAGCCCGAGCAGTTCTATAACCCATGATCGGATTATGTTGGCCGAACTACCTGGATCGACCAATACGCGTTGTACTTTAGTCCTGTGTATTATCATAGATATCACTAGTGCGTCGTTGTGAGGTTGCATAATCCCTTCTGCATCTTCTTCGCTGAAATGTAAGATTCCCTCCATTGCGTAATCTCGAGTGCGCTTTTCCCGGGTGATGGATATCTTGGTGCACTTCAGTACCGGACCTTGGGGCGCATCTACTTTGCCAATAATCATATTAATCGTGTGTTGTGGCTCTTCCTGGTTCGCTTGTTTATTCCTGTTTCCATAATGATTTTTGGCTCGATCGCTCAAAAATTCTCGAAGATGTCCGTTTTCGAGCAACTGTGCCACCTCCTCTCTTAAGTGTCGACGATCTTCTGTTCTATGCCTGTGTGTACCATGATATTTGCATATCAAATTGGGGTCTCTTTGGGTAGGATCTGATTGTAACGGTCGAGGCCACTTAGTGTCCTTGATACGACCGATAGCTGATACAAGAGTGGCCGCATCAACGTTGAAGTTGTATTCTGATAACCGCGGTGCTTCTCAGTGACCGGTGGTTCTCTCGATATTACTTCTCATCATGGGCCCCCGATTTCTCCGACCATGATCGTTTCTTGTTTCGCGTCTTGGGGAGTCCTGCCTTGCTGGAATGATTTTTCTATCTCCATGATATGGCCGATGCCGATCTCTATTTAGTCTCGGTTCCCGATGGATATCCCTGCGAACCCTATCATGAGTTATGATGGGGTAAATAGATCCCGAAGGGGCTCCAAATTGGTCATCCTCGACTCTGATCTTCGACTGGTATCGGTTATGTATATCCGCCCATGTGACGAACGGATATTCTATCAAGTTCTGCTTAAGTTGCTGTGAAGTCGTTGAACTTCGAGCGTTGAGCCCTTGGATGAAGGCCTGTACGGCCCAATCGTCAGTGACCGGTGGCAGGTCCATCCGCTCCATCTGAAAATGAGATACAAATTCTCTGAGCATCTCATTATCCTTTTGCCTGAATTTGAACAAGTCCGACTTCCGTGTTTCCACTTTGATAGCGCCTGCATGTGCTTTTAGGAAGGAATATGCAAGCATAGCAAAAGAGTCGATGGAATTAAAGGGTAAGTAGTGATACCAATTCATGGCCCCCTTTGACAAGGTTTCTCCGAACTTTTTCAAAAGAACGGACTCGATCTCGTCGTCTTCTAAGTCGTTTCCCTTTATAGTGCATGTGTATGCGGTCACATGCTCGTTTGGATCAGTTGTCCCGTTGTACTTGGGAATTTCCGGCATATGAAATTTCTTGGGTATGGGTTTTGGAAGGCGCTTGACGGGAAAGGTCTCTGCACAAACTTTTTGGAATCCAAGCTTTTCAATATCGGGGGTGCTCCTGGGATTTGATCCACCCTCAAATTGTATGTTTCCACCTTTTTCTCGTTAGCCTCGATCTTCTTTTCGCCCGACTCAACTCGTCTGGTTAGTTCCTCGAGCATCTTCCTGATCCCGGAGTTCGCCCTCAATCTGCCTTGGTTCGGTTCCTCTGCGATTGGTTCATTATCAGGAATGGTTCCCTGAGAAGGGCCGCTCTCAACCTTGTTCGATATCTGGCTTCGATTTTGTAGCTGAGCAATGGCCGCTTGCTGGGCTTGCAACATGTTAAAGATCATTCTGAGGTAGATCCCGTCCGCTTTGTCGGTTTGGAGTCCTTGAGTTGTTGATTGATCCACGAACACTGTTTGATGGATCAGTCGTTCGTCTACATCGACTGCCATTTGTGAATTAGTGTCGACCGGAACTTCATCACCGGGTGCTATGTTGTTGTTTTCACTCTGATGATCAAATTCGTTATCAACGTACAGAGGCACATATTGTGAATGTGACGTAGTTGTACTGTAACCTGAAACCAAAGGTACTTCACAGAGCAAGTGTAAAATAATTTGCGTGATAGAAAGTCGTATCAAACGCTCACTATTATCCTTAGCCCCACGGTGGGCGCCAAACTGTTTACCCTTGGCTTCGGATAACAATTAAATTTGTACGTGGTTTTAAGGACACGTGATTTGGTTTGATGCAAATAAGGGGTAATTAAAATAAAGACTAAATTCAGTAAATAAATTGAGAGAGAATGCAAACCGCAAGTCTAGAATAGCTTGACCTCGACTGATATCTTTAAGATGGACAAATATGAATCAAATGAATAAAGAAATATATAGAGCGGACTACTTTTCTGTATATTGATAATTGTTTTCTGAGATGCCTTTTACAATTGCGCTACCCTTTTATATAGGTAGGGGAATGATTCTTATACAAGGTAAAAAATCTATTTGCAAGGTAAAATATCCCTTGATTTACTGATTTCAACGTCCTTGCTGATTTTCACCGTGATTCCCGCCGAGATATTTACGTATCACGGGATTTTTGGTCCTTCCGTTACGCAAATCTGATAATCTTATCCTAGGACATTTTACCCTAATCGACCTCAACGATCTCATCTCGGGTATCATGGCTTCGAGTTCCGATTCGATGATGCTCGGTCTCGATCTTCGATCCTTGATGCCTCGATCCCGGCCTATCGAGCAGTAGTTATAATTGACACCAACCGTATAAAGTCGAACCCGATTTACCCCTACACAAGCGGTTCAAGTTCGACCCCATACACTATGCGCAAACATTTAATCGGCAACTATCTTGAACCAGGTTTGACATCACGTACTTCAGGTAAATCAAGTGCGCCAACTACTAAAACAGTTCTGGTCGATGGTTAGTATCAACAAAACACTTTAACTCTGTTCTTCCTTGTTTTCGTCTTTTCTATTCCTTAAGCTTGTTTGCAGGTCACATAAAGAATAAGAGAAATATGACTAATATTATCCGATTATGCCATGATTATGTGCCGTTAAAAAAAAATTCCAAACTGTAAATTCTGCTTGGCAAAAAAATTTCAATACGAATCACCTGGATTTTGCTGTGGCCGCGGTTAAGTTAAGTTAACTTATGAGACAATGCCACCTAGATTGAGAAATTTATATACAGGAACTTGTGCAAAATCCAAGCACTTTCAGACATACATTAGAACATATAACAATATGTTCGCTTTTACCTCACTTGGTGCCACTTATGACAAAGATTTAACCAAGAAAAATCGTGGTATATATACATTCTGAAGACATAATAGAAGTGTTTCGAGCCAAAATAGAAGAGCAGAAGACAGCTATATTAAAATGAAATATTTTTGGAAAACTTGTTCCTTTAATGTATACTGTGGAATTTCAGAAATGAGGCTTACCCCATGCTCATTTTCTTATTATATTAAGTAATCAGCACAAACTTGTCAACTGAGGCATATGATGATATAACTAAAGCAGAATTACCAGATAGTAATAGAGAACCAAATTTGCGCAAACTGGTTCCTAAGCATATAATGCACGACCGTTGTGGTAGTTTAAACCCGACAAATTACTGTATGAAAAAAGGTTGCTGCAAATTTAAATACCCACAAAAGTTTGCCGATCAAATATCAAAAAGAAATTATTCGTATCCTATATACAGAAGACGAAACACAGGAAAAGTTGTGCATGTGAGAGGGTAAGATTTAGATAACTTTTGGGTTGTTCCATACAATCCATATTCACTTGGAAAATACAATTGTCATATAAATGTTGAAGTTTGCTCTGACATCAAAGTTGTGAAATATCTTAATAAGTATATTTGTAAAAGGACATGACAAAATTGCATTCAGTGTGCAATATAATGATGCAAACGTAGCAATATATGAAGTAAAAGGATATCGGACTGCCAGATAGGTATCACCTCCGGAAGCCTTATGGCGTCTCTTTGGTTTTCCTATTAGTGAAATGTCTCCAAGCGCTTATCGTCTTCAGCTACATCTTGAACGCCAACAATTTGTTTCCTTTAAGAGCAATGTTGATATAAATACAATCGTGAACAATCCGATGATAAAAAAAATGATGTTAACAAAATTCTTCTATATGAACAAACTGATGAAGATGTTATAGAGCTGAATTTACTGTACAAGGAATTCCCTGAATACTTTGTGTGGCCCTCCACTGATAAATTTTGGGCACTTCGAAAACAACGCTCTGCTGTTGGTCGAATCGTAACATGTCATACAATAGAAGGTGAAGTATTATCTCAGATTACTACTAATGCATGTGCGCGGACCGAAATAATATAACGATCTTTTGATAGTAGATGAAGAATCTTGTAGTAGTTTCAGAGAGTCCGTGGAGAAAAGAAGATTGTTACATTGTGATAATAGTTTGGTAGAATGCATATTTGAAGCAGCAAGTTATCAGATGTCATACAACCTAAGGTATTTATTTGCTACATTATTGGTCTATTGTAATCCTACCAATCCAAGACAATTATGGGAGCAATTTGAAAAGTTGATGACCGAAGACTATAAAGTACTGCAAACCAATGAAAGAAAAGAAATACGATACCAAGCTTCGAATCATATCAATGACATTTTACATTTTATGGGCCACGATGTGAATGAGTATGAACTCATCCTAGAAACTACCCGCCCTTCAACAGCAGCAAAAGAAGCAAAAGAAGTTCATTTTGAAAAATCTATTGCTATAAGTGAAGAAGACGTGTTATTACATACGAGATTAAACAAGAAACAACTGACAACATATAATGTGATTACTAATAGAATATTTTCGAACAAAGCAGGTGCTTTCTTTGTCGATGGTTCAGAAGGAACTGGAAAAACTTTTTTATACCGTGCTTTATTAGCAACTGTACGATCCAAGAGATATATAGCTTTGGCAACAGCTACTTCAAGTGTTGCTGCTTCTATTCTCTCGGATGGACGTACTGCACACTCGCGCTTTAAAATTCCTATTGATATTGATGAACATTCCAGTTGTAACATTAGCAAACAAAGTGCAATAGCAAGTTTAATACGAGATGCAAAATTGATTGTACGGGATGAAGTATATATGGCAAATAAAAGAATGCTAGAAGTTTTTGATGTGCTTCTAAAAGATCTCATGAATACAAATGTTTTATTTGGTGGGAAAGTCGTTTTCTTAGGTGGTAACTTTAGACAAACTTTTCCTGTTGTGCGAAGAAGATTTCATCAAAGAAAGTTTTTTACATTCTAGAATTTGGTATGAACTTGAAAAATTACAATTGTCTGAGAATATGAGAGCAAAAATATATCCTCCATTATATGATTATTCGATGAGAATTGGAAATGGACAAGAACAAGCTAGCTTAACAAACAAGATTAAATTTCCAGATTCTTTGGCTACCCCTTTTACAACCGAAAGAGAAATTTTAGATAAGCTATTCACAGTGACATATCCAAATTTGAATTCGTTCAACTCCAACACATTCTGTAAAACTTTTCGTGTAATTTTGACTACAAAAAATGATTTTGTCAATGAAATCAATGGCATGCTTATTGATCAATTTCCACACAAAGTAAGAACATTTATCGATATTGATGAAGCCACTGAATTGAATAATTAAACACAATTTGAAGATTTATTACACAGTTTAATTCCTCCAAGTTTGCCTCCTCATAAATTATCTTTGAAAGAGAATTGCCCGATTATGTTATTGCGTAACTTAAAATCCATATGAAGGTTTATGTAATGACACACGACTGACTTGCTGTGATTTTAAAACCTATGTGATAAGTGCTAAGATTTCAACAGGTGACTTCAAAAATACGCATGTATTTATACCGAGAATACCGTTATTATCATCACATGATGAAAAATGCCTGTTCCATTTAAGAGAATACAATTTCCAATAAGATTGTGCTTTGCTATGACTATAAATAAAGCATAGCGTCACACATTAAATTTTGTAAGGATTTATTTGCGAGAACCTGTATTTTCGTATGATCAACTTTATGTTGCTTTATCGAAAACTCAAAGTTCGAACTGTCTAAAGTTGCTGATTCAACCACCTACACCAACAAGCGATGATGACCATTTTACATGTAACATTGTTTGTGATGAAATCATTCGAAAGACCGTTGGCTGATGTTTTCGACATAAGCTGATCCTGTAGGTTTTCTGTTCTTTTCATACTTTATTATTTTGTATGCACATGTTTCCATGCCTTACTTTTGATAAAGTATTGTGTGTAACCTTTTTTCTTTCTTATTCCAGTTGCCGACACAGTAGCTTTCAGCTGAAGAAACAATTGGGATATCAAATGAAAAGAATTAACTCTCTCTCACAAAGATATTTAAATGCACACAAGTAGTGTCATACGCTTGCCCTTCATGTATTTCTTCACTAATATAGACACACTTGGTTCTAAATCAATTAGGACATAAAAAATTTTAGTGTAGGTTTTTGGTTAAGGTAGGACACAACTTGGGTAAGAGTGATTCAAAACCTCCCTAAGCACTACAATTTGTAACAATTAAAGTACACGTCCTTCAAACACTTTTTCACCCTTTTTTCACTTTTCATTTCACCATTTAGTCTTCCCTATATTCGCAAGTCCTTATTTTTCCCTTCTTTTTCTTATTTTATATTTTTTTAATTTTCAAAACCCAAGGAAGGTTCCACTATTTTGTTATTTTTGACTTTTTAACCTTACCCTTTAAGCAACTTTCACATCAAAACTTTTTCAACTGTCACCACCAAACTTAGGCTTTTAGCCTATATGTACACTCTCAAAGCACTTAGGGAGGTGGGATAAGAAAAGATAGATCAATAAAGAACAAAAGGATAAAGCTTGTAACATAGTTTCCAAAGAAAAGGTTAAAGGCTCAAAGGGGTTGAATAAGGAAAATATGCAAAGGTAGGAAATTTATGGCAAAAGAATGGTCCAAGGAAGGCCTAACATCATTTTTAAACCAAGTTAGTCTAGGATTTTGCCTTGAAGCACATTCCAGGCATGTTCTAGACTGCAAATAATGCAAAAAAAAACTCACAACCAATCTCACCACACATGAAACATGCAAACTCGAGTGAAATTTAAATCCAAAATCCAATTGAAACTAATGATCTCAAAGAAAATCCCATATAGCCTAAAAGACTATTTAATGAAATCAAAGAGTCAAAAATAGAACCTAAAATTTACAACAAGGATTATAACTTCAATCATCTTTCATTTTAAACCACCAACAATTTATAATGCTAAAGTGTAAATGTCACGACCCAAAACTTAGCCTGTCGTGATGGCGCCTAACGTGGTACTAGGCAAGCCGACACTTCACAATACTTCCAACACTTTTAAATAAAAAATAAGTCACAGGTGTAAACAATCAAAACCCTTAAAACTGGATAGAAAGTCAAAACCCAATACGGAAATTCCCAACATCGGGGTGTCATTGAGTACATGAGCGTCTACACAACACAAGTCTAGAAATACTGTCTATGAAAGACTAAAACTAATACATAAAGCTGAAAGATAGGGAAGGAGAGACAAGGTCTGCGAACGTCGGGCAGCTATCTTGGAATCTCCAAACGATCAAGGTGTGTAAAGAGATCAATACCTACCGTGTCCAGAAATACCTGGATCTGCACAAGAAGCACAGGGTGTAGCGTGAGTACAACCAATTCAGTAAGTAACAAGACTAAACAATGGACTGAAAGTAGTGACAAGCTTCACGGATATCATTCAATTACAAGAATTACAACATCGAAAGATAAGCATGCTTTCAAGTTCAACAGTTAAACTCAGTGTAAGTGTAGATCAATACTGAATGATATGAGAAATACGACCTCTCTATATCTACATGCCAATGTACATGCTGTATGTAATGCACCACGCTAGAAGCTTTGTGCACTCACGCTTTCAGAATACTCAATAACTCTTTGTTCAACTGCCTATAGTCGATGCACATCCGCATAGTACCATCCTTCTTCTTTACAAACAAAACCGGTGCACCCCAAGGCGACACACTAGGCATAATAAACCTCTTATCAAGAAGTTCCTGAAGCTGCTCTTTCAATTCCTTCAACTCAGCTGGTGCCATACGATACGGAGGAATAGAAATGAGTTGTGTGCCCAGCACCAAGTCAATACCAAAGTAAATATCCCTGTCGCGCGGCATGCCCGGTAGGTCTGCAAGACACACATCCAGAAAGTCTCGCACTACCAGAACATAATCAATAGTAGGAGTATCAACATCAACATCCCTCACAAAGGCCAAATAAGATAAACTACCCTTCCCAGCCATCTGCTGAGCCTTCAAATAAGAAATCACTCTGCTGGGAACATAGTCTAGAGAACCTGTCTACTCAATCCTTGGCAACCCCGGCATTGCTAACATCACGGTCTGAGCGTGACAATCCAGAACAGCATGACATGCAGACAACCAATCCATACCTAAAATCACGTCGAAATTAACCATACTAAGCAATAAGAGATCAATTCCAGTCCCCGATCCCCCATAGTCACTACACATGACCGATATACACGGTCTACAAAAATGGTGTCCCCCACTAGCGTAGATACATGAACATAGGAAACTAAGAACTCACGGGGCATGTCCAGATAATGAGAAAAATATGATGATACATACGAATAAGTGGAACCAGGGTCAAATAATACAGAAGTATCCCTATGGCATACTAAGACAATACCTGTAATCACTGCATCTGAAGCAACAACGTCTGGCCTGGCAGGAAGAGCATAGAATCGGGCCTTACCGTCACCTGATCGGCCTCCCCCTCTTCGGCGACCCCTAGTTGACTGAGCCCCACCCAAAGCTGGGTGGGTGGTTGGTGAAGTAACTGGTGCTAAAGTCATAGTCTGACTCCTCTGCTGAGTTGGACCTCCTGAAAGGCAGGGGCAATATCTCTTTATATGACCCAAATCTCCACACTCAAAACAACCCATCTCTAAAAATGGCGGCAAGTACGGAAATTACAACATAGAAATATAGGCATGCTTTCAAGTTCAACAGTTAAACTCAGTGCAAGTAAGATAGATCAATTCTGAATGATATGAGGAATACGACCTCTCTATATCTACATGCCAATGTACACGCTGCATGTAATGCACCACACTAGAAGCTTCGTGCACTTACACTTTCGGAATACTCAATCACTAAGTACTGTCTATGGCCAATCTAGCCCAGGGAAGATCCATCCCAATATATATATATATATATATATATATATATATATATATACATATATATATATCGACTGACAGTTAGTCACTCAGTACTGTATAAGGCCAATCTGGCCGAGGGAAAATCTATCCCTAAATATAAATGACGCGGGCAAGCCATGCCCAGGGAAGATCCATCCCTCAATATAAATCAATTGCGCTCACTGTTTCTGTGCAGACTTCGGAGAGGCTCCTTCAGCCCAAGCGGCCAATCATGGCAAAAATCAATAAAATATGCTGCGGCGCGTAGCCCGATCCCATAATATCCTCACAAAATTGGGCCCTTGGCCTCACACATTCATCAACCTTTCTAGTCTCTCGGGCTCTCAGTAATCATGATAATCAGCCCAAATAGCAATAATATAATGTATCAATAATGAACAATAAAGACTGGGATGTAATATGCTAGTAAAACTCTGACTGAGTACAAAACAACAATTTAGCCGACAATTCAACATGTTCACGACCTCTGTGGGTCCCTATAGTGCCAACACATAGTCTAAACATGATTTCTAACATGATTTGCAGTTCAATTTCTATAACACATGGAGAACATACAGATAATAACAAATTTTTGAACTATTCAGTTCTGTGGAATTGACCAAGTCATAATTCCTACGGTGCACCCCCACACGCCCATCACCTAGCATATGCGTCACCTCAAATCCAATCACATGACACATATTAAGGGGTTTCATACCCTCAGAATCTAATTTAGAACTGTTACTTACCTCAAACCGTGCAAATCCATACTCCAACACGCTCTTGCCTCGTGAATCGGCCTCTAAATGCCGCGAATCTAACCACAAACAGTTCGATAAAATCAACACGAGCTAAAGGATTTAATTCCATAAGAAAAACACTAAGTTATTAATCAGAAGTCAAAAGTCAATTCAAAAGTCGGCCCCCTGGCCCATGTCTCGAAATCCGATAAAAGTCACAAAACCCGAAAGCTCATCCAACCACGAGTCCAACCATATAAAATTTACCATAATTCGATACCAGATCGCCACCCAAAACCCCAAATAAAACTCTCCAAATCCCTAGCCTCAAATTTCCAAATTCCACCTTAAATACACACAAACTAGGTGGGAAATTAAATGGGGAAACAAGATTATTGATTAAAAATGAACATAAGTGACTTACCTCAAGAAACCCCACGAAAATCCTCTCAAAAATTACCCAATGCAAAGCTTGAAATGTTTAAAATGAAGAAAAATCGTGAACCCTTGAACTTAAGGTTCTGTCCAGCCTTTTCGCTCTTGCAGAAACTTAACCGCATTTGCGGTTCTGCTTTTGTAGAAAAACCACCACCTCTATGGTCCTGCCAAGGCTCCACTGTGTCTTCTTCTGCGATCATGCTTCCGCTTTTGCGGACTTGCTTCTGCAGACACCTGTGCTTCTGCGACCCCTCATCGGCATCTGCGATCACGTAGGTGCGGAATTTCCCTTGCACCTGCAGCCTTTTCCCCACTCTCTCCTTTCTGTTTTTGCACTGCGATGCTCACTTCTGCGAGCTCGCACCATCAATCAAAAATACGCAGGAGCGATTACACAAGCAGACTCCCAGCTTTAGCAATGCACCAAGTCTCGTTTTGATCTATTAACCGTCCGAAATTAACCCGAGGCCCCCGGGACCTCAACCAATTATAACAAAAAGTCCTAGAACACGTTACAAAAACATTATCAAAAACATGAATAGTACCTCGATTCAAGCCAAATAAAAACTAAGGAATTCTAACTTCTACGAACGATGTCGAAACCCATCAAATCACGTCTGATTGACCTCAAATTTTGCACAAAAGTCACAAATGACACCAAGGACCTGCTCCAACTCTCGGAAGCCCAATCCGAGCCCGGTATCCACAAAGTCCCCTCTCGGTCAAACTTTCAAATTTTCAATTTTTGCCCTTTCAAGCCTAATTTCCTTATGGACCTCCGAATCACAATCTGGACATGCTCCTAAGTGCAAAATCACCCAACAGAGCTAACGAAACCACCAAAACTCCATTTCGGAGTCTTTTACTCATAAGTCAACATCCGATCAACATTTTCAACTTAAGCTTCCAACTTTGAGACTAAGTGTCTCAATTCATTTCAAAATCTCTCTGTATTTGAACTAACTATCCTAGCAAGTCACATAATAGCTATAAAGCACAAAATGAGCAGTAAATGGGAGAACGGGGATACAACTCTAAAAACGACCGACTGGATTGTTATAGTAAATATGTTGGTACCAAACAAGACACACGTTGATTTATGGACAAAAAGATCACACCAAATAACCAATTTATTCACTACTAACTACTAAATTAACTACATAAAAAATGGGCTGAAAAGAGAAAAACTAAACAAGACTAATCCCTTAAGAAAGTTGTCATGCCATCCATCATAGGGAAAAGTCACCCGAATTGACACAAATTATTTTCTTAGAAAAGAACTGCGGCATAAAGAAAAATCAAAGAGTATAATTAATACTACTACAGGAAAAGAAAGTAAAGAAAATAAATAAAAACTAGAGCTAGCATGCCAAAAATAAACTACAAAATATCACTCATAAACTACAAATGTCAACCAATCTGTCAACTTCACAAAATAGTCATGCTCCACATACATCATCACATATAAATGAGCCACCCCTAACCTAAAGTGTTGCACTGTCCTCAGTACAAGTAAACAAAACAAGGTAAAATTTGAGAGGTGCTCCTTGAAATCTGCATCACTCCAAGTTGGAGGTACTGGAAACTGTGAGCCCAAGTCATCCTCGTCACCGTCATTTGATCGGCAAAATTTCCTCAGTGTGTTCATCGTTTTTGTAAAGAACTTGTTCTGCTTCTTTTCATGTTCTCTCTGCTTTAGTTGCCTCCTCTCAATCTTACCCAATTTTGCTTTAATGGCATGCTGCTCTCGAATAAGATATGTCAAACATGGACTCTTTCCCAAACCAAATGGACCTGCATATGTGCTTTCTCCAGACGGTCCAGAAGGGAGACCAGCCACAAGCTGGCGGACCTGTGTCTCCATGCCAAAGACCTGCAGAAAGATATACCTAAGCGTGATAGGTCCCTGCTCAAGTGGTAGAATGGCAGTAGAAGTCCCTATGGCAGGTATGGAAGAATCAAGCATCTCAGTAGTGGTGTTAGGAAGCTGTCCAAATGAGGAAGATGCTACATCCATCTTCCTTTTTTTAATGCATTCCTTGCTCTCTTTCTCAGCAATGGATGAATGAACTTCTCGGGATTCTTTTCTTCTCTGTTGGCCTCTTCTCCACCCCCGCCTCATAGCATAAATGAGTGATCAAGGATAGTAAGAATAAACTCTTAATCCTCTCTACAACAACCTTTGCTGTCTCATCAATAATAATTTGCCCACATTCACCGGTATGCCCACTATAATAGCACAAATCACCCTTTCCTTCTCAAGTGTAACCTCTGTCTCATTACGTGAAGGCATGACTTAAGCTCAGATAATAGAGAGCCAAGACTTGGCTTCGGTAGTGAATTTAGAAGACTTGATCCTTAAATGATTTTGTATCCAATTCGGCATCTTTCCGTCGTATGAATGGTCTACAAACCATTTCCCCCAAGTCTTTATCTCTATCCCTGTATACATTGTTGTTAGCGTTGGGAAGATTATAGCATGCATTTATCAGTTCTGGATCAAAGCATACTTCTTTGCCCGACAGTGACAACCAAATCACCCTTAAAGTCGGTCTCTTAGGCATTCACATAGAATTCCCTTGTCACTTCATGATTGGATTTTCTTGGTTCCTCAACAAAGCGAATCCATCTACTCGACACCAACCTTCCAGAGAACTCGGGCCATCGACCTTCAAGGTCGGCCAAAAGAATAACTTTTTCCTTGATCATGCTTTTACACAACTGTTTGTCGTAGAGGTGGGAACATCTCAGTGGTAAAAATGTGTTCCGATCAGAGTATTCATCTTGGGTGAGTTGTTCGGTATATTCTTGAACATTTTTATTTGGTGCGGAAGCTATTTTCAAGCGTAAAGTACTTGCAAAAGGAGTAAATATGATAAACACATGTATGGGCACTTAAAGCATTGTATTATGAAGTAAAAGAAAGTGATCAAAAATCCTTAGGATCAAAATTGGCAGAGTTACTGTTTTGCTCCCAGGGAGCCAATGAATCGCGATCGCGGAAATTGGCACGCAATCGCGAAGAACAATTTATTTTTAACAGAATTAAAGCTACAGGATCAAAGAAGAGAAAACGCAATCGTAAAGGGCAATTTTCACTCTCAGTAGAATTAGCATGCATTTATCAGTTCTGGATCAAAGCGGACTTCTTTGTCCGACAGTGACAACCAAATCATTCTTGAAGTCGGTCTCTAAGGCATTCGCATGGAATTCCCTCGTCACCTCATGATAGATTTTCTTGGTTCCTCAGCAAAGCGAATCGATCCACTCGACACCAGCCTTCCTAGAACTCGGGCCATTGACTTTAAAGGTCGGCCAAAAGAATAACTTTTTCCTTGATCAAACTTCTGCACAACTATTTGTCATAGAGTTGGAAACATCTTAGTGGTGAAAATGTGTTCCAATCAAAGTACTCGTCTTGGGAAAGTTCTTCGGCATATTCTTGAACATTTTTATTTTATGCCGAAGCCATTTTCAAGCGCTAAGTACTTGCTAAAAGAGTAGACATGTTAAACACCTATATGGTCACTTAAAGCATTGTATTAGGAAGTAAAAGATAGTGATCAAAATTCCTTCGGATCAGATTTGGCAGAGTTACTGTTGATGCGATAAGGAATTCGAAAACAAGAAAACAAGGATAAAAGCAAGACGCTTAATGATTTATCAAGACAGCAAGTAGGAACTAGTCTACTTACCTTCTTGATGAAGTCAAGGAGAACCTTTACTATACAAACAACCCTCAAGACAACGATGGACTTGCAAATTCTTTGATCAAGGAAAGGAACAAGTTCAATTTGGAATCACACGAAAAATTGGACAAGTTCACACATCGAGAGTTTTGGAGAACATAAGGAGATCGCCGGTTTTTGTGTGTTGATTAATAATGTGAGGTACTAAAAATGATGTAGTGTTTAGGCTTATATAGAATGAGCCTTTACCTAAATCAACTAGGAAAAGAATAACTAACAAAAAGGCCAATAATTTGGCTAAGTCTCCTTATGGTCACGCAGGACCCCAAACAAAGAATCAATGTCTTCCATAGAAACACAACAATACAACATAAACACAAATGTGCATCATCAACGTCACCATTAAGTGTGTATCATGAAGTTTGTTAGCTTGACTCCTCGTGAATGGTCTCGAAGGCACATACATATCTTGATCAGGCTAGCCTGCATTATCCTCCCCTTCTTGAGAAGATTTCATCCGCGAAACCGAACCATCTTCATCTTTCAAAGCGGCACTACTTGCAACACAAGGGGTTAAGTCAGAAACGTTGAATGTCTTAGAAACACTATACTCACCAGACAAGTCTATAACATAGGCGTTGTTATTGATCTTCTGCAGCACTTGGAATGGACCATCTCCTCGTGGAGCTAACTTCCCCTTCCTGTGGTTCAGAAACCTCTCCTTTCGGAAGTCCAGCTTTTTCCTCCCTTTATTCTTCTTGACTGCCACCTTCTCATAAGCTTCCTCCAAAGTTTTCCTCACCTTAGCATGCAATTCGAGCTACGCGGCTACCCGGTTTTCACCATCAACACTAATAACTGCATCTCTCAACAAAGGAGTAAGATCAAGTGGAATTAAGGAATTAAAGCCATAAACACATTCAAATGGAGTAATACTAGTCATTCTATTCATAAATCTATTATAAGCAAACTCCATAATAGGAAATCTATCAGCCTACGTCCTGCCTTCTCTTCGGTCATAGCTCGAAGAAGAGCTCCTAAAGTTTTGTTAACAACCTCAGTCTGACCGTCAGTCTGTGGGTGATAAGACGTAGAAAACAACAATTTGGTTCCAAGAGCACCCCACAAGCACTTCCAAAAGTGAGTCAAAAACTTTGCATCCCATATCACTAACAATAGTACGAGGCACACCATGCAACTTTAACACATTAGCAATAAACAAAGAAGCAACATGCTGTGCACCATCACATTTTTGCCATCTTAGAGAACCTATCAACAACCACATAAATACTATCATGACCACCTCTAGAACGAGGCAGCCCCATCACGAAATCCATAAAAATATCTACCCAAGGACTAGTAGGAACGGGTAAGGGAGTATACAAACCATGATTACTAGACCTAGACTTAGCTCGTTTGCAGTCCAAACAAGCTCCACAAACTCGCGCCACATCTCGCCTCATCTTAGGCTAATGAAACTGCTCCTCTAATATAGTCAAGGTCTTATCTACCCTAAAGTGTCCAATCAAGCCCCCACAATGTGCCTCACTCACCAACAACTTTGTGCCATGAAGACTCGGGTATACAACTCTCCCTTAAAGAGGTACCAATCATGCCATTGATATTTCTCAACTCGCCGCCCATTAGCTATGGCGTCACACACACTCTTATGCTTAGGATCATGCATATACATAGACTTAATACTCTCAAAACCCATCAGCCTAGCTAATGTGATAGCCAAAGCAATCTTCCTAGATAGCGCATCAGGCACTACATTCTCCTTTCCCTTCTTGTAATGAATTACGTAAGGGAAACTCTCAATGAACTCAACCCACATGGAATGCCGTTTGTTCAGCTTCTCTTGGCCTCTAAGTTGTTTTAGTGACTCATGATCACTCATAATCACAAACTCCTTAGGCCATAAATAGTGTTGCCAATGAGCTAGAGCTCTCACGAGGGCATACAACTCTTTGTCATACGTAGAGTAATTCAAGACAGCCCCCTTCAACTTCTCACTAAAATAGGCAATAGGCTTCCTATCTTGCATAAGAACACCTCCAATTCCCACTCCCGAGGCATCACACTCAATTTGAAACGCCTTACTACAATCATGTAATTGTAATAACGGGGCAGAACTAAGCCTATGTTTCACTCTTGGAAAGCTTTCTCCTGCGGCTCCCCCCACACAAAGGGCGTGTCTTTCTTCAGCAACTTGGTGAGTGGTGCTGCTACGGTGCTAAAGACCCTAACAAAGTGTCTGAAGAAACTAGCTAATCCATGGAAACTCCTAATATGCAAAACAGTAGTAGGAGTAGGCCAATCTCTAATAGCTTCAACCTTAGATTCATCTACCTCAACACCATTAACACTTACTACAAACCCCAGAAAAATAACTCTCTCCACACAAAAGGCACACTTCTTATAATTAACATAGAGCTTCTCAGCCCTCAAAACAACAAGTACTTGCCTTAAAAGATCAACATGGTCATCTAAACTTCGGCTATAAATCAGGATATCATCAAAAATAGACGACCACAAAATTGTTAATAAACGGCTTAAGTACATGGTTCATTAGGCGCATGAAAGTACTAGGTGCATTGGAGAGACCAAAAGGCATCACCAACCATTCATACAGACCAAACTTGGTCTTGAATGCAGTTTTCCACTCATCACCCAGTTTCATACGGATTTGATGGTAACCGGACCTAAGATCAATTTTAGAAAACACACTTCAACAACTTAACTCATCTAGCATGACATCTAATCTAGGGATAGGATGATGATACTTTACCGTTATTTTGTTGACGACTCGACCATCAACACACATCCTCCAGGTGTTGTCTTTCTTTGGACTCAAGATTACGGGTACGGCACACGGACTCAGACTCTCACGAACCAGCCCCTTAGTTAACAGCTCATCCACTTGCCATTGCAACTCCTTAGTATCTTGTGGATTGCTTCGATAGGCGGGTTTGTTAGGAATTTGTGACCCCGGAACAAAGTTAATTTGGTGTTCTATCCCCCTCAACGGAGGCATTCCACTCGGCATCTCCTCGGGGAACATGTCCCTATATTCCTGCAAAACATCATTAACAACACTAGGCAAGGGGTGAACCTTAGTAAAAACTTCATCATTAGGAGTCAAGTAAACACCTTTATGAACTAGGTAAATTAACAGTTTAGAACTATCATTACCTCACAAATGCTTACCTAGTTGCATCATAGCAAAAATATTACCTGGCAGGTGGATGTACTGGCATGGTCCACGGCTTTGGTTGTAGCCTCCATAGGAGACTTAGCTCTAGCCGCCTCTTTCAGCTCTCACATGTGCTTGTAATCATCACTAACTTGTTTAGGTGTCAAGGGCTTGAGTACATAACTCTTGCCCTCCAGCTTGGCAGTATAAGTGTTGGCCTTTCCATCATGAACAACACACCTATCAAACTGCCAAGGCCTGCCCAACAGTAAATAACACGCCTGCATAGGCACTATATCGCACAAGATTTCATCTTGATAAGCTCCCACCTTGAGCTTAATAGGTGCCTGCTTTACTACCTTCAACTTACCACACTCGCTTAACCTCTGCAACGTATAGGGATAGGGATGTTTTATCATAGGTATGTCAAGTTGAGTCACCAACATGTGGTTCACTACATTAGTGCAACTACCCGAGTCAATTATCATTGAGCTACACCTTTCCCTTCACCCTACATCTAGCATGAAACAAGTTCTCACGCTGCACATCTCATTCCTCCTTTATGCTCATAGTACTCAAGTTCCTATGCACCACTAAGAACATATTCACTCCCTCATCTTCCAATACCTCTTAATCACACTCAACAAAATCAGCCCCCTTATCTTCCTCAATCTCCTCATCACTCTCTACCTCACAGACAATACCATCATCAAGAATTAGCATAGTCCTTCGTGTAGGACAATCCTTAGCGAAATGCCCATAGCCTTTACATTTATGACATTGAAGGAAGATGCACTTGGAGAATTGAGTTGAGTTTTAGAGTTACCTCCGGATCTCTTGGGGTCAATTTTTGGTGCCACTCTCTCGGTTGGATTCTTAAGCTCACGACTTGGGATTGCTCCCCTAGTGTTCGGTGTCCTCCACTCTTTATTTTGACGTGTGGGAGTGGAATCGTAACCTCCTCTATAGCGAGCTGCCTTGCCTTCTTTAATCATCTTTTCAGCTTCAATGGTAGCTAGGAATACATGATGAAGAACAATAAATTCATGTAGCCTCAACTGATTGGAGACATTATGATTCAACCTATTCTTAAACCGTATGATAGCCTCATCCTCTTCTTCGTCTTCCATGTCAAGTGATAGGCGGATCTTCTCAAAGTCATCATAATATTCTTCCACGGACTTCAACCCTTGTTTCAAATCATATAACCTTCGTAATTGCTCTTGTTTGTGCCTTGGGTTGACATACTTACGGGTTATTATTTGCTTCAATTCCCCCCATGTCATGCGTGCAGGCTGGTTATGTCTAGCTCAGGATCTTTTCTCAGCCTCCCACCAAGTAGAAGCATAGGACTCAAAAGAAGCAATGGCATATGTAACCTTCATTTCCTCCGTCATATCATTAATTTCAAATATTTGCTCAACTTGACGTCTCCATTCTAAAAATCGGACAGGATCACTAGTTCCATTGATTGCAGGGATAGTAACCTTGACACTGTTCAAGCGATTATCACGGCCATTTTATTGGCCACCACGGATTGGTTGGAAGCCCTCATAATGTTCAGCATATTCATCAAACTCAGGCTCTAAACTCCTTCCACCAAAACCTCTAAGTCTCCCTCTCGGACCACGGTCAAAACCACGTCTTCCCATGTAGTCTCTGTCCCCATTCGGCTGCCTCACCCTCGGGTCCAGCTGCCCTAGATCGTCATCATAAAACTCCTCAAACTCAGGTTGATCATCCTCAAGAGCTGCCATTATTTCCCCGACGGGTGCTACGTTTCTCCGGGTTGGAATTAATAGTGGTATAATACTCCGGGGAATTCCCAAGGTCCTTACATTTTAAGCACCTCTATCCCTCAACTCGTTTTGGCGAGCCACTTCCACAAAATGGTCGGGTCTGACGCTGGAACCATCACTAGTTCCTTCTCCAGTATGTTTCTGATTGCTAGTGGATTTTTCAAAATTCTCCATTCGGGCGCTAATTGCCCTTACTTCAGCTAAGAGCTCGGCTAAAGTAATGTCAGTTACGACCTTGTCTCCTTCCGTAGCCATATACCTGCAAAAGAAATAAGACTAGAGAATGTGTTAAGGTTAGTAATATTCCTCTCTCACATTTGGATGACTCTCGGGTTCAAGCTATATTTTGGGGAGGATTTTTCAAACTTGACCTCAAAATGGCTTCCTCTAATTGATCAAGTTCCTCAAAGACCTTTCAAGTTCACAAGTTCACTAGTTCTTTTCGAGGTGAGTGAATTTATGTGACTCTATAGGTGGACATCTTTTTAAAGTAAGCACAAGAAGCCAAGAATTAACTACGAAGTGGAAATTCCGAGTTTTAACACGAGATCCTACAAGCTCAAAAATTAGTAATTAACTTAAGTAGAATATTACCTAAGAATTACTAATTAGAAGTAGTGTAATCAAAGAAGTAAGGAAATTCAAGAAATAAGGAAATTTTAGAGACTTTCCCACTCTAGTTTGGAGAGGACCAATTCTCTCTCCTTCCCTCTTAACTTTCGCCCCTCTTCTCCTTGTCCCAATAGAAAACAATTCCTTGAAACTTTTCTCTTTTAGATTGGGAGTTTTTTCCCTCTTGGACTAGGCTTAGGGTTTCTTATTTCTTCTCCTTCTCCTGGCCTCTTACACGTTTTTAACAAGAAATTCAAGAACAACAAGTTGATGTTCAAGAACTTCATGAATTCAATGCAACATGTTAGGAATGGTCGAATCTTCAATAACCCCTTCAAGATTAACGTGAATTGCTTCAAGAACTACAAATTGGCGTCCAAGAACTTCAAGAATCCAAGATTAACCTGTACTAACTTCAAGATTTCAACTAGGGTTTCAAGAACGGTTTTTAAACAATCAAGAACTTCAAGATTGGTTTCAAGAACGGTTTTTAACAATCAAGACTTCAAGATTTCAACCTTAGATGTTTTAGCAACTTCAATCAGGACTAAGGCACAAAGAACAGGATTGGGATTGTAAGAACAAACCTTGTCCAAGCTCTGATACCAACTGATGCAATAAGGAATTCGAAAATAAGAAAAAAAGGATAAAAGCAAGACGCTCAATCATCTATCAAGATAACAAGTAGGAACTAGTCTACTTACCTTCTCGATGAAGTCAAGGAGAACCTATACTATACAAACAACCCTTAAGACAATGATGGACTTGCAAATTCTTTGATCAAGCAAAGGAACAAGTTCAATTTGGAATCGCACCAAAAATTGAACAAGTTCACACACAGAGAGTTTTGGAGAACCTAAGGAGATCATCGATTTTTGTGTGTTGATTAATAATGTAAGGTACTGAAAATAATGTAGTATTTAGGCTTATATAGAATGATCCTTTACCTAAATCAACTAGGAAAAGAATAACTAACAAAAAGGCCAATAATTTGGCTAAGTCTCCTTATGGTCACGCAGGACCCCAAACAAAGAATCAATGTCTTCCATAACAACATAACAATACAATATAAACACAAATGTGCATCATCAACGTCACACAAGTGCATCTTCAATGCAAATATCTTCGACGCCTCACACAAAGTGTATCATCAACGCCTGGCTCTTCTTCACCATTAAGTGTGCATCATGAAGTTCCTTAGCTTGACTCCTCGTGAATGGTCTCGAAGGCACAAATATATCTTGATCAGGCTGGCCTGCATCAACTGTTTTGCTTCCTGGGAGCTAATGAATCACCATCGCGGAAATTGGAATGTGATCGTGAAGAAAAATTTTGTTTTTAGCAAAATTAAAGCTACAGGATCGCAGAAGAGAAACCGTGATCGTGAAGGGAAATTTTCACTCTTGTAGAATTAGACCTACCCGATCGTGGAAATGGCATCGCGATCGTGAAGGTCTTCTTCCTCATCCAGTAATAGCTCATTTGGACATTCCATTAAACAATTTGTGCACCAATTTCTTTTGTTCGTTTTAGTCCATTTTTGCACACATCTTGCCCAAGTATTTTTTTAACAATAAAATTCTCACACTCAACCAACCTCACCCAGCATACAAGAACAAATTTCATACACAACAATGACATCAAAGACCTAAAACTTTTAGCCCTAAGCATGAAGAACCATGGCCTTTTCTTCCCCTATTTTAGCTTGAAGAAGAGTAGTAAATGAGTTTGAGGAGGAAGAGAGTTACGAAGAACATAACTTTGAGAATGAGGAGTGGAGATAGCAATGGAATTGAAGAATGGAGAGTTGGGGATGATTTTCAGGGCAACATAAGGGTCGCATTCCATTGTTAATGTGCATGCGGCAACATAAGGGTGGCTATTTATGTGCATGCGGCGACATAAGGGTGGCATTCCTTTGATTACGTACATATGGCGACATAAGGATGGCTTGTCGGGGATTGTTATGAGATATATCGGGGGTGATTCTTGTTATTGTTTATGTGTAGGAATGGGGGATGATTTAAACATATCATTGTTTTCTTTAAATGACTTCACTTTGTGTTTTTTTACAAGTTGTTGCTTAAATTGTTGTGTTATCACCTTCCCTATTCTCTATTTCTATTTAATTTGTCATATTTCCTATTAGTTTTATATCGATATTCTGCACAAGTCATTTTCTAGTGAGTGTCTTGACTTGAACCTCGTCACTACTCCACAGAGGTTAGTATTGATACTTACTAGGTACCGATTATGGTGTACTCATACTACGTTTCTGCACATTTTTGTGCAGATCAAGGTACATCGGATCGGGTTGATCGTCAATGAGGCAATCTGCATATCGGAGGCTTCAAGGTATCCCTGCATATTCTGACCGCAGGCCTCACAGCCAGCCTCTGTGCTTCCTTTCTGTTGTTTATGTAGTTCAAACAGTATTGTATTTTTTAGATAATTCTATATATCCAGTTAGAATTCGTGATTCTGTACTACCTAGTTACGCGAATATATCGCTGTGTTGGCTTGTATCACCTTTAGTTATGCATTTATGTTAAACTCTGCTTCTTTTTATTATGTCCTTAATGATTTAAAATTTATAAGTAATCAGCCTACCTAGTTTTAGAGACTATGTGCCCTCACGACTCCTATGGTGAGATTTGGGTCATAACAAGTTGGTATCAGAGCTCTAGGTTCACAAGTTCTACAAGTCATGAGCAAGTTTAGTAGAGTCTTGCCTATCAGTACAAAAGACGTCTGTACTTATCTTCGAGAGGCTATGGAAAGCTTAGGAAAATTTCACTTCTTTCATTCCTTATCCTGCAGATTTATTGATTTCAAAATTTAAGCCTTTGTCTTTCTTTCTCTCACAGATGGTGAGGACACGAGCTTTAGATACTGATGATGCTAACCCTAGGGTCGATGTTGCTAGAGGCCGAGGTAGAGGCGGAGCATGTGCTACAGCGAGGGGTCATGCTAGGGTCGCGACTGAGGAGCCACCAGTAGCTTAGGTTGGGAGCAGGTACCTTAGGCATTTGTTGCTACGCTTGGACTTCAGGAGACTGGGCATATTTTCTAAGCATGTTTTGTACTTTGGCGGAGGTGGGATTGATTCCGGTTGCACCAACTACTTCTCAGGCTGAAGGAGGAGCTCAGACTCTCGCTACCTGTACTCCAGAGCAGCGGGCTCATGTTGATCAGGCTCCGGGTGTTATGCCAATGCATCATGTGATTGCGGTTCACTTGAGTTCAGACCAGTGGCGTCAGAGGAGTAGCAGAAAAGGTTAGAGAGGTTCAAGAAGTATTTTTCTCCTTCTTTCAATAGCGCAGCCTGTAAGGATGTACAAGATTTTCTAGACTAGTGTCACCGTATTTTATGCACTATGGGCATAGTGGAGGTGAGCGGGGTCGATCTTACCACTTTCCAGTTGATAGGGATGGCATATAGATGGTGGCAGGATTATGAGGAGAGTAGGTTGCAGTGCCACTTACTTGGGTTCAGTTCACTGATCTATTTTGAGGGACTTCATTTCACAGGCACAGATTTCAGATAGTTGCGCTAGGGGACTATGACTATGTCCGAGTATGCTATCAAGTTTGTTGAGTTATCTCATCTTGCACTTGCTTTGGTTTCCACTATTAGAGAGAGTCAGCAGATTTATTGAGGGACTCGGTTATGGTCCCAAATTTGGGATGGCACAGGAGTTGGAGACTGATACTCCATTTCATCAGGTTGTGGAGATTACTAGGAAGTTGGAGCGTATATGTGGCCAAAAGAGGGAGGATAGGCCAAGAGGCCTCGAGGTTTTGATGGATTTTGGCGGTTCCCATTCTTCAGCTACAGCTCATTATGGCAAAGGTTTTGTCAGTCGACCGGTTTAGTCTGCACTTCAGGTTACTGGTAAAGCTCCAGGTAGTCAGGGGCCTCAAAGCACTCGTTTTGGACAGCCATCTTCCAGTGCACCTCCTGCACGGGGTTCCTACAGCGGTAATGCTAGTCATCCGGGTTAGGCTCAGTACCAGGAGCCGTGCCTGCAAAGAGGTTGTTTCGAGTGTGGTGATACTAGGCATATGGTGAGAGATTGTCCCAGGCTTCATAGGGGTGGACCTCCACACGGTATTCAGGCTATGGGTTCTGCTCTAGTTGTTACTCCACCTGCACAGCTAGCTAGAGGTAGACGACAGGCGGGTATAGGTCGTCCTAGAGGGGGAAGCCAAGCCCGTCGTTATGTTTTACGCGGTAGAACTGAGGCAGTTGCATTGGATGTTGTCATCACAGGTATTCTTCCGGTCTGTCATAGAGATGCATCAGTTTTATTTGATCCAGGTTCCACTTACTCATATATGTCATCCTATTTTGCTTCATATTTTGATATGTCTCGTGAATCTTTGAGTAGCCCTATTTATGTGTCTACCCCTATTGGGGATTCTATTGTAGTAGATCGAGTCTATTATTTGTGTTTGGTCACTATCAGGGATTATGAGACTCGGGTTAACCTTCTGTTCCTCAATACTTTGACATGATTTTGGGCATGTGGTTGTTATCATATCATGTTGTTCTTGATTGTCATGCTAAGATCGTGATATTGGCTATGCTGGGGTTGTTGAGGTTGGAGTGGAGGGGTACAGTGGGTTGTGTTCCTAGTAGGGTGGTGTCCTTTTTGAAGGCACAACGGATGGTTGAGAAGGGGTGCTTGACATACTTAGCCTTCGTGAGGGATGTTTGTGCTGATACTCCTACCATTGAGTCAGTTCCGACAGTGAGAGAGTTTCCAAATGTGTTTCCAGCAGACCTACCGAGCATGCCACCCAATAGAGATATTGATTTTGGTAGTGACTTGGTGTCGGGCACTCAGCCCATCTCTATTCCACCATATTGCATGGCACTAGTGAAGTTGACAAAATTAAAGGAACAGCTTTAGGAGTTGCTTGATAAAGGTTTTATCAAACTGAGTGTTTCCCTTTGGGGCGCTCCAGTTCTATTTGTGAAAATGAAAGACGGCTCTATGAGGATGTGCATTGACTATATGTAGTTGAATAAGGTTACAGTTAAGAATATGTACCCATTACCACATATTGATGATTTGTTTGATCAGCTACAGGGTACTAAGGTATTTTCAAAGATTGACTTGTGATCGGGGTACCATCAGTTGATTGGGGCTTCAGATATTTCGAACACGGCTTTTAGGACCTGCTATGGTCACTATGAGTTTTTGGTGATGTCTTTTGGGTTGACTAATGCCCCAACAGCCTTTATGCACTTGATGAACAGCGTGTTCAATCGACATCTTTATTCTTTCGTCATCTTGTTCATTGATGACATATTGGTGTATTCTCATAGACAGGAGGATCATGAGCAGCACTTGAGGATCATGCTCCATACTTTGAAGGAGAAGAAGCCATAAGCTAAATTCTCCAAGTGCGAGTTTTGGCTTGATTCATCGGCATTCTTAGTCCACTTGTTGTCAAGTGAGGGAATTAAGGTGGATTCAGAAAAGATTGAGGTAGTTCAGAGTTGCCTAGACCATCTACTACTACTGAGATCCGGAGTTTCCTTGGTCTACTGAATACGATAAGAGCTTTCAGAAGCTCAAGACCGCCTTGACAACAACTCCAGTTCTGGTTTTGCCTTCAGCATCGGGTTCTTATATAGTCTATTATGATGCTTCACAGATTGGCATTGGGTATGTGTTGATGCAAGAGGGTAGAGTGATTGCCTATGATTCTCGTCAGTTGAAGCCCCATGAGAAGAACTACCAAGTGCACGATTTAGAGTTGGCAACCATTATCCACGCGCTCTAGATTTAGAGGCACTATCTCTACAGCGTGTCTTGTGAGGTGTTCACAGATCACAAGTCTTGAGCACTTATTCAAACAAAAGGATCGGAACTTGAGGCAACGGAGGTGGTTAGAGCTACTAAAGGATTATGAAATCACCATTCTTTATCATCCTGCGAAATCTAATATGGTGGCCGATGCTTTAAGTAAGAAGGTTGAGAGCATGGGGAGTCTTGCTTTTAATCTAGTTGGAGAGAGACCCTTAGCTTTGGATGTTCAGGCTTTAGTGCAACAGGTTCTTGAGGTTGGATGTTTCAGATCCTAATCGGGTTCTTGCTTGCAAGGTTTCACGGTCTTCTTTGTTTGAGCGCATAAAGAACCATCGGTATGATGATACCCACTTACTTGTCCTTAAGGACACGGTGTAGCATGGTGATGCCAAGGAGGTTACTATTGGTGATGATGGGGTGTTGAGACTTTAGAGCCAGATTTGTCTGCCCAATATGGATGGGTTGCAGGAGTTGATTCTTGACGAGGCCCATAGTTCGCGGTATTCCATTCATCCGGGCGCTGCGAAGAAGTACCATGATTTAAAGCAGCACTACTTGTGTAGAAGAATGAAGAAAGATATTGTGGAATATATGGCTCGGTGTCTGAATTGTCAGCAGGTTAAGTACGAGCATCAGAGACCGAGTGGTTTGCTTTAGAGGCTTGATATTCCGGAATGAAAGTGGGAGCATATCACTATGGATATTGTAGTTGGGCTTCCATGGACCTTGAGGAGATTTGATGCAGTATGGGTCATAGTGGACAAACTGACCAAGTCTGCATACTTCATTCCAGTCATGACTACCTACTCTTCAGAGTAGCTGGCTCGGATTTATCTTTGTGAGATTGTTCACCTTCATGGTGTGCTACTGTCTATTATCTCATATTGAGGTACGCAGTTCACGTAGCATTTTTGGAGAGCCGTGCAACATGAGTTAGGCATACAAATCGAGCTAAGTACGACATTTCATCCACAAACGAATGGGCAGTCTTAGCGCACTATTCAGATCTTGGAAGACATGTTATGTGCCTGTATTATTGATTTTGGGGGCTCATCGATCAGTTTCTACCACTATCAGAGTTCGCCTACAATAACATATATCAATCAACCATCCATATGGATCCCTACGAGGCCTTATATGGTAGGTGATGTCATTCTCCGATTAGTTGGATTGAGCTTGGGGAAGCTAGGTTATTGGGCACTGATCTGGTCTATGGTGCATTGGAGAAGGTGAAGTTGATTCAGGATCGACTCCATACAGCAGTCCACGCAGAAGAGTTATGATGATATGAGGGCTCATATTGTGGCATTTATGGTAGGTGAGAGGGTCCTACTCAAAGTTTCACCCATGAAGGGTGTGATGAGGTTCGAAAATAAATGCAAGTTGAGCCCTTCGTATATTGGTCCTTTCGATATTCTTGAGAGAGTGGGTGAGGTGGCTTACAGACTTGCTTTCCGCCAGGTTATCAGGAGTTCACCTGGTGTTCCACGTTTCCATGCTCCGGAAGTATCATGGTGATCTGTCACATGTGTTAGATTCCAGCTCAGTGCAATCATACAAGGATTTGACCTATGCTGAGGAGCCGATGGCTATTTTGGACAGGCCCGGAAGTTGAGGTCGAAGAACATTGCATCGGTGAAGGTTCAGTGGAGAGATTAACTGGTCGATGAGGCGACTTGAGAGACTGATCATGATATGCGAAGCCGATACCCTCACCTTTTGGTACTTTATGTATTCTCTATACTCAATCAAGGACAAATGTTTGTTCAAGAATAGGAGTATGTAACGACCCAACCGGTTGTTTTGAGTATTTTTAGCTCTGATTCCCCCATTTGATGCTTTACATATGTGTGTTTTTGATTATGGGACTGGTCGGGGTAGTTGTTTTGGTTTCGAGAGACTTTTGGATTGATTTCGAACACTTAGTCCCTTGGTTGGAGGCTTAAGTTGTAAGAGTCGAATAAGGTTTGACTTTTGTGTAGATGACTTGGGAATGGTATTTTGATGGTTCCAATATCTTTTTATGGTGATTTTGGACTTAGTCTTATGTCCGGATTTAGATTTTGAGGTTCCTAGGTTGTTTTGACTTGAATTCACAAAAGTTGGGAAGTTAAAGGTTTGTTTATTGGTTTGACCGAGAGTTCACTTTGTTGATATCGGGTTTGTATTATGGTTCTGGGAGTTGGTGTAGGCCCGCTGTGTCATTTGGGACTTTCATGCCAAATTTGAGGTCATTCAAAGTTTATATCATATGGTTCGTCATGCGTTTTGAAAGTCGAAAGTTCATTTCTTCCTTAGGCTTGAATTGAGGTGTGATTCATAGTTTTGATGTTGTTTGATATGATTTGAGGGCTCGAGTAAGTCTGTATTAATTTTTGGGATTGGTTGGAGTGATTGGACGGGGTCATGGGGGCCTCGGGTGTGTTTCGGATGGGTTTTGGATCATTTCCTCAGCGGCTGGGTGAGTTTGGTCTTTGCAGTCGCGATGGTAGTTCCGCGATCTCTATGTATACACTTGGGCTGACCACTTATTTACTCTAATTCAAGGGTTTTGGTTATTTATCATACTTTGAGTTAGAGAGCTCAGATTTTGGCGGTTTTGGAGGGGATTTTCACAATTATTGGGTAAGTATTTTTGACTCGGATTTTTTTATATTCCATGGTTCCAACCTTTTATTTAGCGATTGATTGATGAATTGAATTGAAGAAATTGGGGATTCTAGTAAAAACTTTTATAAAGTAAAAATTGATGATTTAAGGGTCGATTGAGGTCGGAATTAGATGAAATACAATTATTTGGACTCGTATTCGAATGGGTGTTAGAAATTTGTGACTTTTATCGGGTTTCGAGGTGCGGGACTAGGGTTGACTTTGCATAATTGAACCAAGATCAAAGATTTATCATTTCGGCTTAATTCTATGGCTTTTATTGCTATTATCAAGTTGTTTTGGCTATATTCAAGCCGTTCGGAGGGTGATTCACACGGGAAGGGCTTCTTAGAGTATTGACTTAGCTTTTTTGAGAAAAGTATCTTGCCTAACTTTGTGTGAGGGAATTACCCCTTTGGTCTAATTTGCATTATTTGTGCTAGGTGAAACAACGTATACATAAGGTGACGAGTGTGTACACGGTTATATGTGTGGTAATTGACCGGATTAGGCATTAGGCTATTAATATGCATTTAATTGGGGTTGATTGTTACATGAAACATGTTTTTTCAGTACTCATACCTTTAGATTATTGTTATGACTTTGTATATATTGTTGTTGAGCCCTGGGCTATATCATGTTATGACTTTGGTATTGTGGTTTTATCTACGTTTGTAGCACTTGGGCACGTGTTGTGCAGGTTGATTATTGTGTTTTGAATCAGATGGCATGCAGCAGCATAAGAGTGACATTCCATCGTTAATGTGCATGTGGAGAGATAAAGGTGGCTATTTATGTACATGCAGTGACATAAGGGTGCTATTCCATTAATTATATGCATGCAGTGACATAAAGGTGGCTTGTCGAGGATTGTTATGAGATATATCGGGGGTGATTCTTGTTATTGTTTATGTGTTGGAATTGGTTGATGATTTGAACATATCATTGTTTTCCTTAAATGATTTCACTTTGTGTGTTATTTACGAGTTGTTGGTTAAATTGTTGTGTTATCACCTGCCCTATTCTTTGTTTCTATTTAATTTGTCATGTTTCCCTCTGATAGTTTAATATCGATATTCTACACAGGTCATTGTCTAGTGAGTGTCTTGACTTAAACCTCGTCACTACTGCCGAGGTTAGTCTTGATACTTACAGGTACCAATTGTGGTGTACTCATACTACTTTTTTGCATATTTTTGTGCAGATACAGGTACTTCAGATCGGGTTGATCGTTAGTGAGTCAATCTTCACATCAGAGACTTCAAGGTATCCCTGCATGTTCCGACCGTAGGCCTCGGAGTCACGCTCTAGATTTCCTTTCTATTGTTTATGTAGTTCAAATAGTGTTGTATTTTTTAGATATTTCTATGTATTTAGTTAGAGTTCGTGACTTTGTACTACCTAGTTCCGGTAATATGTTGTGATTATCGTTGTGTTGGCTTGTATCACCTTTATTTACGCATTTATGTTAAACTCTGCTTCTTTTTATGTTATAACCCATATTTGTACAGGTTAGATTATACTGTAAGACAGTCTACATAGGTCCGAGAAGAGAATTACCTTTGAGACAATAAGAGTTTAGTCCTATTGGTCTTAAATGATGCAAGGGTGAATAAGGGTGGTTAACAAGTATTAGAAGATAAACGAGTTAAGGATGTTGTAACTCGTATTTTCGGTAAATCGAGAGGTGATTAACATCACCAAGAGGTCATGTTTTAAGGTATTTGAATCATATAATATCCGTTTCATAAGTCTTGAAGTCAAACGAGTTATGAAACAAAAGTCGACAAAAGTTGTCGCAACTTAGGTTCACAATTTTACTTAAACATTAGGTCAAATGTTTCTGAGCTTTTCTCCCAATTTACAAGAAATTATGGGGTGATCTACCTACCAAATTCAAGGTCTATGAGTCTAGTTTCCAACGCATCAAACCGTTGGTCAATACGATCTCAGAGTATTGAGGTAATTATATTTCCGTAGAACTGCGCAGACTGGTAGGTGACAAGTAGGTGCATCACCTACTTGCCAAAATTAAGGGATAAAATTAAAAGCCCCAAAGTCGGCCAAGAGGGGACCTTTAAGAGCTTTTAAACTCAGTTAATTCACTATTATTTTCCCCCTCTTTCAAGTTCTAATTGGAGGTGAAACCTAGGGTTTGAAGAACCAAAGCAAGGGCTGAGTTATCTAACAAGTAAGGTGAATTTACTGCTCTCTTTCATACATTTTTTCTACTGTTAAGTCTTGGTAATTCTTTCTATACATGTAAGAACTCACGGGACGGTGATCGGAAGCCGTGAGTTCGAGTTATTCACTGGTAGCGGACTGTTTTGTGTTGCTGTTACGCTGCGTGTCTTACTACTATTTTGTGGAGTTTTGGAGGATGAAGGGTTTGGAGAAACACCATATATATTTAGGTTTGTGGGCTGATAGTTGTTCATAACTTTTCCGGGTCATTTGACACGACTATAGTGGCCATCGTATGTATGAAGTGATTAGTTTGTGCGTGGACTGTTTTGGGAGGATCAATATGATTCTTATTGATGTTGTTTGGCTGTTTGGTGATTGTTTTGACTTGTGTGAATTCATATATATAGGGGAGGTGCTGTCCGTTTTATCGCAAAATAGGTTACAGTCGATGCATAATAGTTACGACGCTTAAACGATAACGGTAGTGTCATTTCTCTTATTGTAGACTAAGAAGTCGTGGAAGTTTCATAGCTTGAGATTGGAAAGTATTGCAAGGTATGTGAGACTATCCTTTTCCTTCTTTTGCACGATTCTGACTGTACACAATGCAATGAACGAACCCCAAAAATACTCTACTCTTAGAAGGTAGTAGTACGTATATTGTTTCCCCTCTTATGGGAGGATTGATATGTTATTATTTTTTCGACCTTACGGCACCATGATAGTATGTATCTTATGAGTCCAGCATGCATTATCTATTTTACTTTACCGCGCCGCGCTATAGTCGGCCGGGCAGGCACCTATTGTGCAAATATATGTTTTACTCTATTTAGTCGCGCTATAGACGACAGCTATTTTACTATATCGCATTGCGCTATAGTCGGCCGGGCAGGCACCTATTGTGCAACCACTGATCGGTTGGGTATGATAATGAGGAGGCCCACAGAGGCATATGTATAAGATAATGATGAGGCCCACAGAGGCGTATATATGTATATGATGATTTTGAAAAGGATATATATATATATATATATATATATATATAT
>MCJB01019866.1:0-24724 GCA_002018475.1 Nicotiana obtusifolia | reverse complement strand
ATGATGATGTATGTATGTATGTATGTATGTATGTATATGCATATACACGTCAGGCATGATATGGTTAGTCGCCCTCAGAGGCATTCAGATGGTACAGGTTGTATGTCTCTTATCCTGATGCTTATTGTTGTTCTTACATTATGTTTCCTGTCTTACATACTCAGTACATTATCCGTACTGACGTCCTTTATTTGTGGATGCTGCATGTCGTGCTGCAGGTCCGGGCGGGCAGATAGACGAAGCTCCCCCACCACAGTAGGCTACCCAGTTCAGCAGATATTGGCGAGATCCATCCTTCGGACTTGCCACAGTCTTGGTATGCATTCTGTTATGGGCATGTCGGGGCCCTGTTCCGACGTAGGTTGCATTATGTACGTTTTTGTATAGGCTCATAGACAAGTATCAATTTATGCATAGACAAGCGATGAGTTGACCCATATACAGTTGAATTGCCTTGTCGGCAAACGTATGTATTTTGTTGTATGGTTTTGCATTGCAGCCTTATTAGCCATATTATGTATATAAGTATGTTCATATCATGTTATGATGTCTCAGTTCATTATGATTATTGTTCAAGATTGTATGTATATGACAAGCCTTATAGATAATAAGGAAAGTCAGATGAAGGGTACGCCGGCGCCCGTTGAGTAGGGTCCGGTGCCAGTCGCGGCCCTCCGGCTTGGGTCGTGACATTTTATCATGTCTTTAATGATTTAAAATTTTATACGTAATCGGCTTACCTAGTTTTAGAGACTCGATGCCATCACGACTCCTATGGTGGGATATGGGTCATGACAAGTTGGTAACAGAGCTTTAGGTTCATAGGTTCTACGAGTCACGAGCAAGTTTAATAGTCTTGTGGATCGGTACGGAGACGTCTGTACTTATCTTTGAGAGGCAATGAAAATCTTAGGAAAATTTCACTTCATTCATTCTTTATCGTGCGAATTTACTAATTTTGGAATTTGAGCCTTTGTTTTTCTATTCTCTCACACATGGTGAGGACATGAGCTTCAAATACTGATTATGCAGCCCCAGAGTCCCGTGTTGCTAGAGGCCGAGGCAGAGGCGGAGCACGTGTTGTAGCGAGGGGTCGTGCAAGGGCCGCGACTTAGGAGCCACCAGTAGCTCCGAATGTGGAGCGGGCACTTGAGGCGCCTGTTGCTACCCTTGGGCTTCAGGAGACTTTGGTGCATTTTCTGAGCATGTTTGGTACTTTAGTTCGGGAAGGATTGATTCCAGTTGCACCAGCTACTTCTCAGGCTGGGGGAGGAGCTCAGACTCCCGCCGCCCGTACTCTTGAGCAGCAGGCTCGAGTTGATCAGGCTCTGGGCGTTATGCCAGTGCAGCCCGTGATTGTGGTTCAGCTTGAGATGCGGCTAGTGGCGTTAGAGGAGGAGCAGAACTGTTTAGAGAGGTTTAAGAAGTATTTTCCTCTTACTTTCAGCGGCAGCTTGTGAGAATGCACAGGATTTTCTAGACCGGTGTCACTGTATTCTATGCACTATAGGCACAGTGGAGGTGAGCAGCGTCGATCTTACAACATTCCAGTTGATGGGGCCGGCATGTAGATAGTGGCAGGCTTATGAGGAGAGTAGTCCAGTTGATGCAGTGCCACTTACTTAGGCTTATTTCACTGATCTATATTTTAGAGAGTTCGTTCCAATGACCCTCAGGATGTGTTGCGCACAGATTTTGGGTAGTTGCTCCAGGAAGGGACTCGGTTATGGTCTTAATTTTGGGATAGAATAAGAGTTGGAGACTAATACTCCATTTCATCAGGTTGTGGAGATTGGTAGGAGTTTTGAGCATATTCGTGGCCAGGAGAGGGAGGATAGGGAGGCCAAGAGGCCTTGAGGTTTTGGTTGATTTAGCGGTTCTCATCTTCAGCTATAGCTCTTCATGGCAGAGGTTTTGTCAGTCGACCAGTTCAGCCTGCACTTCAGGTTACTCGAAGTGCTCTAGGTAGTTAGGGACCTTAGAGTACTCATTTTGGACAGTCATCTTCCAGTGCCCCTCCTACACGGGGTTCCTACAGTGGTTATTTTAGTCGTTCCGGTCAGGGTCAATACCATCAATCACGCCAGTAGAGAGGTTGTTTTGAGTGTCGTGATACTAGGAATATAGTGAGATAATGTCACAGGCTTCAGAGGGGTAGACCTCCTTAGGGTATTCAGGCTATGGGTTCTGCTCCAATTGCTACTCCACCTGCACAACTAGTTATAGATAGAGGACAGGCAGATAGAAGTCGTCCTAAAGGAGGAGGCCGGGCCCGTTGTTATGCTTTTCCCGGTCGGACTGAGGCGATTGCATCGGACGATGTCATCACAGGTATTGTTTCCGGTATCATAGAGATGCATCAATTTGATTCGATCCAGGTTCCACTTATTCGTATCTGTCATCCTATTTTGCTTCATATTTGGATATGTCTTGTGATTCTTTGAGTACCCTTGTTTATGTGTCTACCCCTCTTGGGGATTCTATTGTGATAGACCGTTGTCTATCATATCATTCGTGTTTGGTCACTGTCGGAGGTTAAGAGACTAGGGTTGACCTTCTGTTACTCTATACTTTGATGTGATTTTGGGAATGGATTATTTGTCATCATATCATGCTATTTTAGATTGTCACGCTAAAACCGTGATATTGCCTATGCTGGGGTTGCCGAGGTTGGAGTGGTGAAGTACATTGGGCCATGTTCCGAGTAGGGTGGTGTCCTTTATAAAGGCAACAGCGGACGGTTGAGAAAGGGTGCTTGACATACTAAGCCTTTGTGAGGGGTGTTAGTGCTCATACTCACACCGTTGAGTCAATTCCAATAGTGAGAGAGTTTTGTAGATGTGTTTCTAGCAGACCTACCAGCCATGCCACCCGATAGCGCTATTGATTTTGGTATTGAATTGGTGCTGAGCACCTAGCCGATCTCTATTCCACCATATTGTATGGCACTAGTGGATTTGAAGGAATTAAAGGTACATCGCCAGGAGTTTCTTGATAAGCGTTTCATTAGACCGGGTAATTCCTCTTGGGACGCTTCAGTTCTATTTGTGAAGAAGAAAGACAACTCTATGAGGATGTGCACTGACTACAGGCAGCTGAACAAAGTTACAGTTAAGAATAAGTACCAATTACCGTGTATTGATGATTTGTTTGATCGTCAATAGGGTGCTAAGGTATTCTCGAAGATTGACTTGAGATCGAGTTACCATCAGTTGAAGATCCGAGATTTAGATATTCCAAAGACGGCTTTTAGGACCAGCTATGGTCACTATGAGTTTTTAGTGGTGTCTTTAGGGCTGACCGATGTCCCAACAGCCTTTATGCACTTGATGTACAACATGTTCTAGCTATATCTCTATTCCTTTATCGTTGTGTTCATTGATGACATATTGGTGTATTCTCGTAGTTGGGAGGATCATGAGCAACATTTGAGGAACCTATATGCTAAATTCTCCAAGTGCGAGTTTTGGCTCTATTCATTGGCATTCCTGGGCCACGTGGTGTATAGTGAGGGGATTAAGGTGGATCAGAAGAAGATTGAGGTAGTTCAGAGTTGGCCCAGACCATCTACTACTACTGAGATCCAGAGTTTCCTTGGGTTGGCTGGGTATTATCGCCATTTCAAAAAGGGTTTCTAATCTAACGAATCTCCTTTGACTAGATTGACTCTAAAGGGTGCCCCATATAGGTGGTTTAATGAGTGCGAGAACAGCTTTCAGAAGCTCAAGACCGCATTGACTACAACTCCAGTTCTGGTTTTGCCTTTAGCATCGGGTTCTTATATAGTCTATTATGATGCTTCACTGATTGGCACTGGGTGTGTGTTGGTGCAGGAGGGTAGAGTGATTGCCTATGATTCGCGTCAATTGAAGCCCCATGAGAAGAACTACCAAGTGCACGATTTAGAGTTGGCAGCCATTGTCCACGTGCTCTAGATTTAGAGGCACTATTTCTACGGCGTGTCTTGTGAGGTGTTCACATATCACAGGAGTCTTGAGCACTTATTCAAACAAAAAGATCAGAACTTGAGGCAACGGAGGTTGTTAGAGCTACTAAAGGATTATGATATCACCATTCTTTATCAACCTGGGAAATCTAGTATGGTGGCCAATGCTTTAAGTAAGAAGGTTGAGAGCATGAGGAGTCCTGCTTTTATTCTAGATGGAGAGAGATCCTTAGCTTTGGATGTTCAGGCTTTGGCGCCACAGGTTTTTGAGGTTGGATGTTTCGGATCCCAATCGGGTTCTTGCTTGCAAGGTTTCACGGTCTTCTTTGTTTGAGTGCATAAAGAAGCGTCAGTATGATGATCCCCACTTACTTGTCCATAAGGACACGGTGTAGAACAGTGATGCCAAGGAGGTGACTACTGGTGATGATGGGGTGATGATACTTCAGGGTTGGATTTGTGTGCCCAATGTGAATGGGTTGCAGGAGTTGATTCTTGATGAGGCCCATCGTTCGCGGTATTCCATTCATTCCAGCAGCGCAAAGATGTAACATGATTTGAAGTTGCACTACTGGTGGAAAAGAAAGTAGAAAGATATTGTGGAGTATGTGGCTCGATGTCTGAATTGTCAGCAAGTTAAGTACGAGCATCAGAGACCGAGTGGTTTACTTCAAAGGCCTGATATCCGGAGTGGAAGTAGGAGCATATCACTATGGATTTATAGTTGGTCTTCCATGGGCCTTGAGGAGATTTGATGCAGTGTGGGTCATTGTAGACAAACTGACCAAGTCTGCACACTTCATTCTAGTCATGACTTCCTACTCTTCAGAGTAGCTGGCTCGGATTTATATTCGTGAGGTTGTTCGGCTTCATGGTGTGCCAGTGTCTATTATCTCAAATGGAGGCAGGTAGTTCACATCGCATTTTTGGAGAGTCGTGCAGCATGTGTTAGGTACACAGGTCGAGTTAAGTACAAAATTTCATCTCCAGATGGACGAGCAGTCCGAGTGTACTATTTAGATCTTCGAGGACATGTTACATGCCTGTGTTATTGATTTCGGGGCTCATGGGATCAGTTTCTACCGCTAGGAGAGTTCGCCTACAACAACAACTATCAGTCGAGCATCCATATGGCTCCATACGAGGCCTTGTATGGGAGGCGATGTCGTTCTCCGGTTGGTTGGTTTGAGCCTGGGTAGGCTAGGTTGTTGGACACTGATTTAGTCTGTGAATTGGTGAAAGTTGGAATGTTGAAGCTTTGGAAGATTGATAGGTTTGATCGGGAATTGACTTTGTTGATATCATATTCGGATTGTGGCTCCGGGAGTTGGTATTGGTCTGTTGTGTCATTTGGGACTTGCATGCCAAATTCTAGGTCCTTCCGAGTTAATTTGATATGGTTCGGCATGAGTTTTGTAAGTCGAAAGTTCTTTAATTCATTTGGCTTGGATTGAGGTGTGATTGGTAGTTTAGATGTTGTTTGGTGTGATTTGAGACCTCGAGGAAGTCTGTGTTATGTTTTGATATTGGTTGGTGTGATTGGACGAAGGGGCCTCGGGTGTGTTTCGGATGGGTTTCGGAATTTTTCCTCTTGTTTTGGACTGCTAATGATGGTGTTTGGTTTTGTTCATCGCGATCGAGACAAATTGGTCGCATTCGCAGAGAGTATTTGGTGGCAAGCGCATTTTGTTCTTCGCGTTCGCGAGGGTAGATTGTGTTTGCAGAGCTTGGGGAGGCAGTGGCCTTCAGCGATCGCGAGCTGAATGTCGCATTTTCTTAGTACGGAAGGCTGGAAGGGGGCATCAAGTCTTTGGCCTCCACGTTCGCGAGGGAAACATTGCGTTGTGCAGGCACCGTTGAGTTTTGTATCGCATTTGCGACTGGACTGTCGTGTTCGCACAGAAGGTTCAGCGACCGGGTGAGTTTGGTCTTTGCAATCGCGAGGGTAATTCTGCGATCGCGATTTATACACCTGGGCAGACCACTTAAGTACTCTATTTCGAGGGTTTTGGTTATTTTATCACATTTTGAGTTAGAGAGCTCGGATTTGGGCGATTTTGGAGGGGACTTTCATGATTTTGATTGGGGTAAGTATTTTTTACTCGAATTTTTTTATACTTCATGATTCCGGCCTTGAATTTAGCGATGGATTGATGAATTGAATTGAATAAATTGGGGATTTTAGTAATAACTTTTTTGAAGTATAAATTGATGATCTGAGGGTCGATTTGAGATTAGAATTGGAATGAAACACATATATTTGGACTCGCATTCAAATGGGGGAATTTTCCCTTAGAATTTGATCTAATTTGCACTATTTGTGCTAGGTGAAACTACGTGTACATAAGGCGACAAGTGTGTATACAGGTGTATGTGTGGTAGTTGACCGAAATAGACCTTAGGCTATTAATATTCCTGGAATTGGGATTGTTTGTCATCATATCATGCTATTCTTTATTGTCATGCTAAAACCATGATGTTGGCTATGTCGGGTTTCCGAGGTTGGAGTGGTGGGGTACATTGGGTCATGTTCCGAGTAGGGTGGTGTCCTTTATGAAGGCGACAGCGGATGTTTGAGAAAGGGTGCATGACATATTAAGCCTTCGTGAGGGATGTTAGTGCTCACACTCATACCGTTGAGTCAGTTCGATAGTGAGAGAGTTTCTAGATGTGTTTCCAGCAGATCTACCAGCCATGCCACCCGATAGAGCCATTGATTTTGGTATTGAATTTGTGTCGAGCACTCAGCCAATCTTTATTCCACCATATTGCATAACACCAGTGGATTTGAAGGAATTAAAGGTACAGCGCCCGGAGGTGCTTGATAAGGGTTTGATTAGATCGGGTATTTCCCCTTAGGGCACTCCAATTCTATTTGTAAAGAAGAAAGACAACTCTATGAGGATGTGCATTGACTACAGGCAATTGAAGAAAGTTACAGTCAAGAATAAGTACAGCTACCATGTATTGATGATTTGTTTCATCATCTATAGGGTGCTAAGGTATTCTCGAAGATTGACTTGAGATCGAGTTACCATCAATTGAAGATCCGAGATTCAAATATTCCAAAGACAGCTTTCAGGACCCCTTATGGTCACTATGAGTTTTAGTGGTGTCTTTTGGGCTGACCAATGCCCCAACAGCCTTTATGCACTTGATGAACAACGTGTTCTATCCATATCTTTATTCCTTCATCATTTTGTTCATTGATGACATATTGGTGTATTCTCGTAGCTGGGAGGATCATGAGAAATACTTGAGGATCGTGGTCCAGAATTTAAGGGAGAAGAAGTTATATGCTAAATTCTCGAAGTGCAGTTTTGGCTTTATTCATTGGCATTCCTAGGCCACGTGGTATATAGTGAGGGGATTAAGGTGGATCCAAAAATGATTGAGGTAGTTCGGAGTTGGCCCGGACCGTCTACTGCTATTGAGATCCAGAGTTTCCTTGGGTTGGCTGGGTATTATCGTCGTCTCAAAAAGGGTTTTTAATCTAATGAATCTCCTTTGACTAGATTGACTCAGAAGGGTGCCCCATTCAGGTGGTCTAATGAGTGCGAGGACAGCTTTCAAGAGCTTAAGACCGCCTTGACTACAACTCGAGTTCTGGTTTTGCCTTCAACATCGGGTTCTTATATAGTCTATTATGATGCTTCACGGATTGGCATTGGGAATGTGTTGATGCCAGAGGGTAGAGTGATTGCTTATGATTCGCATCAGTTGAAGCCCCATGAGAAAAACTACCAAGTGCACGATTTAGAGTTGGCAGTCATTATCCACGCGCTCTAGATTTAGAGGCACTACCTCTACGACATGTCTTGTGAGGTGTTCACGGACCATAGGAGTCTTTGGCACTTATTCAAACAAAAGGAATTGAACTTGAGGCAACGGAGGTGGTTAGAGCTACCAAAGGATTATGATATCACCATTATTTATCTTCTTGGGAAGTCCACCGTGCTGGCCTATGCTTTGAGTAGGAAGCCTAACCGGGGTCTTGCTTGCGTGGTTTCACGGTCTTCTTTGTTTGAGTACATAAATATGTATCAGTATGATGATCCTCACCTTCTTGTCCTTATGGATACAATGTAGCACGGTGATGCCAAGAAGGTGACTATTGGTGATGATACTTCAGGATTGGATTTGTGTGCCCAATGTGGATGGGTTGCAGGAGCTGATTCTTGATGAGGCCCATAGTTCACGGTATTCCATTCATTCCAGCACTACAAAGATGTACCATGATTTGAACTTGCACTACTGGTGGAGAAGAATGAAGAAAGATATTGTGGAGTATGTGGCTCGGTGTCTGAATTATCAACACGTTAAGTACAAGTATCAAAGACCGAGTGGTTTGCTTCAATGGTTTGATATTCTTGAATGGAAGTAGGAGCATATCATTATGGATTTTATAGTTGGCCTTCCATGGGCCTTGAGGAGATTTGATGTAGTGTGGGTCATTGTGGACAGACTGACCAAGTCTGCACACTTCATTCTAGTCATGACTACCTACTCTTCAGAGTAGCTGGCTCGGATTTATCTTCGTGAGGTTGTTCGGCTTCATGGTGTGCCAGTGTCTATTATCTCAGATTGAGGCACATAGTTCACATCGTATTTTTGGAGAGTCGTGCAGCGTGTGTTAGGTACACAGGTCGAGTTAAGTATAAAATTTCATCTCCAGATGGACGAGCAGTCCGAGTGAACTATTTAGATCTTCGAGTACATGTTACGTGCCTGTGTTATTGATTTCGGGGTTCATGGGATCAGTTTCTACCGCTAGGAGAGTTCGCCTACAACAACAACTATCAGTCGAGCATCCATATGGCTCCGTACGAGGCCTTGTATGGGAGGCGATGTCGTTCGCCGGTTGGTTGGTTTGAACCTGGGTAGGTTAGGCTGTTTGACACTTATTTGGTATGTGATGCTTTGGAGAACGTCAACTTGATTTAGGATCGACTCCATACAGCATAGTCCGGGCAGAAGAGTTGTACTGGTAAGAGGGCTCGTGATGTGGCATTTATGGTGGGTGAGAGGGACCTACTCAGAGTTTCATCCATGAATGATGTGATAAGGTTTGGGAATAAGGGCAAGTTGAGCCCTCAGTTTATTGATCCTTTCGAGATTCTTGAGAGAGTGGGTGAGGTGGCCTACAATCTTGCTGTGTCGCCCAGCTTATCGAGAGTTTACCTACTGTTCCATGTTTCCATGCTCTGGATGTATTATGGTGATCTATCTCATATGTTAGATTACAACTCAGCGTAATTTGAAAAGGATTTGACCTATGTTAAGGAGCCGATGGTTATTTTGGACCGGTTCCGGAAATTGAGGTCAAAGAACATTCAATCGGTGAAGTTAAGTGGAGAGGTCAACCGGTGGGGGAGGCAACTTGGGAGACCGAGCATGATTACGGAGCTGATATCCTCACCTTTTTGTCACTTCAGGTATGTCTTTATACCCGTTTGAGGACGAACATTTGTTTAAGAGGGGGAGAATGCAACGATCCAAATCGTCGTTTTGAGTATTTTAGCTCCGATTCCCCTATTTTATGCTTTACATATGTGTATTTCTTATTATGGGACTTGCGGGGGTGGTTGGTTTGGTTTCGGAAGAGTTTTGGATTGATTTGAACACTTAGTACCTTGGTTGGAGGCTTAAATTGTAAGAGTTGACTGGAGTTTGACATTTGTGTAGACAACTCCGAAATGGTATTTTGATCGTTCCAATAGCTTTGTATGGTGATTTTTGACTTAGGTGTACGTCCGGGTTTGGATTTGGAGGTTCCTAGGTTGTTTTGGCTTGAATTGGTGAATGTAGGAAAGTTAAAGGTTTGGAAGATTGATAGGTTTGATCGGGAGTTGATTTTGTTGATATTAGATTCGGATTGTGGTTCCAAGAGTTGGTATCGGTCCATTGTATCATTTGGGACTTGCATGCCAAATTGTAGGTTCTTCCGAGTTGATTTGATATGGTTCGGCATGTGTTTTGTAAGTCGAAAGTTCTTTAATTCATTAGGCTTGAATTGAGGTGCAATTGGTAGTTTAGATGTTGTTTGGTGTGATTTGAGGCCTCAAGGAAGTCTGTGTTATATTTTGATATTGGTTGGTGTGATTGGACGGAGGAGCCTCGGGTGTGTTTCGGATGGGTTTCGGACCATTTCCTCTTGTGTTTAGACTGCTAATGATGCTGTTTGGTTTTGTTCATCGCGATCAGGATAGATTGGTCGCATTCGCAGAGAGTATTTGGTGGCAAGCGCATTTTGTTCTTCGCGTTCGCGAGGCTAGACTGTGTTCGCAGAGCTTGGGGAGGCAGTGGCCTTCGCGATCGCAAGCTGAATGTCGCATTCGCTTAGTACGAAAGGGTGGAAAAGGGCATTAGGTCTTTGGCCTTTACGTTCGTGAGGGAAACATCGCGTTTATGCAGGGAGTGTTGAGTCTTGTATCGTATTTGTGACTGGAATGTCGCGTTCGTGAAGAAGGTTCAGCGGCTGGGTGAGTTTGGTCTTTGCGATCGCGAGGGTAGTTCCGCGATTGCGATGTATACACCTAGGCAGACCACTTAAGTACTCTATTTCGAGGGTTTTTGTTATTTTATAACATTTTGAGTTAGATAGCTCGGATTTGGGCGATTGGAGGGGATTTTCATGATTTGGATTGGGGTAAGTATTTTTGACTCGGATTTGTTTATATTTCTCTATTCCGGCCTTCAATTTAGCAATTGATTGATGAATTAAGTTGAATAAATTGGGGATGTTAGTAAAAACTTTTCCAAAGTATAAATTAATGATTTTTAGGTCGATTTAAGGTCAGAATGGAATTAAACATATATAGTGGGACTCGCATTCAAATGTGTTCTCGGAATTTGTGAGTTTTATCGGGTTCCAAGGTGCGGGTCGGGTCTGACTTGTTGGGTTGACTTTGCATAATTGAACCTAGATCGTAGATTTATCGTTTGGTTTTGTTTCCTATGGCTTTTTTTAATAATTATCAAGTTGTTTTTTCTATATTCGAGTCGTCTGGAGGGTGTTTCACGCGGGAAGGGCTTCTTCGAGTATTGACTTAGCTTGTTTGAGGTAAGTATCTTGCCTAACTTTGTGTTGGAGAATTTTTCCTTAGGATTTGGTCTAATTTTCATTATGTGTGTTAGATCAAACCATGTGTACATAAGGTGACGAGTATGTACACGGGTGTATGTGTTGTAATTGACCGGATTAGACCTTAGACTATTTATATGCCTTGAATTGGGATTGTTTGTTACATGAAACATGTTTTATTGTTGTTCACTCCCCGTACCCTTAGATTATTGTTATGATTTTGTACATATTATTGTTGAGCTATGGGCTTTATCTTGTTATGACTTTGGTATTGTGGTTTTGGTGACATTTGTGGCACATGGGCACGTGTTGTGCAGGTTGATTGTTGTGTTGTGAATGATGTCACACCCCAACCTTGGGAGGTGCGACTAGGTCCTTTTGAGATCGGGTATGCCGAGTTCTGTTGAGATTGGGTTCTGCTGAGTTCTTCTAAGGCCGGGTACAACCGAGACGTCTTTGAGGACGGATACGATATGATATAATTTGAAATGATGTGCACCAAAGAGCTGCTGAATAATACTATATTATGTACTTAATGCATAGCCCAATGAGTGGCCCCACTTTTACAAAACTTGCATGCATTCATGATTCATGGTTACCAAAGTGTACACCCCTAGTGGCCTGCCTTCGGTATTCAGGTTGAGATTATGTATTCACACCTCTTATATTATGTCTCTTATTTGCATATCTTATTAGTCTTACATATTCAATACATTTTTCGTACTAATGCCCTTTCCTTTTAGGCGGAGTGCTCATGCCTACAAGTACAGATAGACCCGATGACGTCCCTCCCCAGTAGGGTGCTCGTTTCAGTTGCCGCACTCCACTCCTCCAGAGTAGCTATTCAGAAGTCGGTAGGTACCAAAGTATATGTTCCAGTCACTGGGGATGGTAGGGCCCTGTCCCGACCAAGTCATGTATCTTTTTGGCATTCTTAGAGGCTAGCAGACGAGTGTTTGGGTGTATGTAAAATTTGATTGTGACCTTGTTGGCAACAATTGAGAATATGAACAGAATGTTAATGTTTCTCTCACAGTTAGATATGATCATTTGAATGTTTACTCGGAGGCCTTATTGGCCTAGATTCTAATGTTATAAGGTCTAAGTATGGACGTCAGTTCGCACGGGCCTTCGGGCGTTGTGTGCTGGTCACACCTCCCAAGGTTGGATTATGACAAACTTGGTATCAGAGTGGGTTTGTCCTAGGGAGTCTACAAGCCGTATCTAGGAGAGTCTTGTTTATGGGTATGTTGTGCACCATACTTATAAACAGGAAGCTATAGGATATTAAGGTTGAGATTATGAGGCTGATACTTAGGTTTCGGGGACAGTACCACTACCACCGGGATGGCATAAAGAAACTAATGTACCTCATATTCCTCCCTTCGTCGCTTCTGAACAAGACTTAGACATGAGAAGTGCAGTACAGTTGTTAACTCAGTTAGTTGCCTCTCAGGCCCAACGACGAGTCCCTAGCACTTCAAATAGAACGATCAGTGCGAGAGTTCGGGATTTCATTAATTTGGACCCCCTAGTATTCACCAGAACAGATCCAAACGAAGATCCCCAGAATTTTCAAGATCCGATGCAGCAGAATTTGCAAGTTATACATGCCACTTGAGTTTGTAGAGCTTGACTCATATAGATTGCCGGATATTGCTATGACTTGGTATGAAACTTGGGAACAATCTAGGGGACCTCTTGCCTCATTAGCAGGATGGAGGGAGTTTTCTTAGGCATTTCTGTAGCAGTATTTTCTAATTGATCTCCGCTGAGCCAAACAAGATAGATTCCTACATCTAGAACAAGGTAACATCAGTGTTTGGGAGTATAGCATGGAATTTAACTCCTTGGCTAAGTATGCTACTTTGATCGTGGCAGAGATGAGGGATAGAGTACATCAATTTAAGGGTGGTTTGGGACCACATTTGATTAATGAATGTACCACAGCTTCTCTGAGTCTGAATATGGATATTGTTTGTATTCAAGACTATGCGTAGAACTTGGAGGATTGTAAGAGGCAACAGTGAGTCGCTCGAGAGCATGACTGGGGCCAACATAAGAGAGCCCGATCTACAGGCGATATGGGAGAGTCTCGAGGTGAGTTTAGACCTCTATTTCCTTGGAACCCATCTTATCTAGTGGCTAATTCAACATCACAGTCCTAGGGTCAACGTCGTGATCGGGTCACTCATTGTGAACAGGGTCGGAATCCTAGAGGATAGAGCTCACAATATGGTGGAGACTCTAGTAAGATGAGGTCCTCGGTGCCTGCATTGTGGCCAATGTGGTAGGAACTATTTTGGGCATTACCGCTAGGGTTCAGATTTGTGCTATTCTTGTTGGCAGCCCGGTCACATTATGCGTTTTTGCCCAGTGAGAAATATGGGTGACATAATGCCGCCAATGGGATCTGCAACATCTTCTTCATCATCAGCGTATCCTCATGAGCAAGGTATGCAACCACCAGTAGGAAGAGGTGGAGGTAGAGGTGTAGCGACTAGCTCGGACGGACAACAGAACCACATCTATACATTTTCAGGTCGACAAAACCTAGAGTCATCACCCGATGTGTTCACATGTATACTATCCGTATTCTCCATTAATATGTATGCGCTAATAGATCTAGGTTCTACCTTATCATATATTATTCCATTTGTTGCTGGTAAATGTGGAAAAGAACCAAAATTGTTACGACAACCATTTGAAGTGTCTATGCCCGTGGGCGAGTCCGCGGTAGTTAGGCAAGTATATCGAGGTTGCGATGTGATGATTTATGATCATCATACCTTAGAATATTTAAACAAATCAGAAATGGTAGAATTTGAAGTTATTATAGGTGTAGATTGGCTAGCCTCTTGTTATGCTACTGTGGATAGTTAGAAGAAAGTCGTTCGCTTTAGCTTTCAAGGAGAGCCCTTCATGAAATTGAAGGGTGATGTTGTAGCGCCAAAGGGGAGGTTTATTTCATACCTTAAGGCTCGAAGGATGATCTCAAAAAGGGTGTATTTATCATTTGGTGCGAGTGCAGGATGCGGAGGCAAAACACCCAACCCTTCTATCGGTTCCGGTTGTCAATGAATTTCCCGATGAGCTCCCGAGTATCCCTCCCGAGAGAGAGATCGCATTTTCTATCGATGTACCACTCGATACGCAAACCGACATCTATCCATTTGTACATGATGGCTCCTGCCGATTTGAAGGAATTTAAAGCTCCACTAAAAGATCTTTTAGATAAGGGCTTTATCTAACCTAGTAATTCCCTGTGGGGAGCCCCAGTGTTGTTTGTTCGAAAGAAAGATGATTTGTTGAGGATGCGCATCGATTATAGGCAGCTGAATAAAGTAAACATTAAGAAAAAGTATCCACTTCTGAGGATCAAGAATTTGTTTTATCAATTGCAATGAGCTAAGTATTTTTCGAAGATCGATCTCAGGTCTGGGTATCATCAGTTAAAATTCAAGGAAGAAGATGTTCCAAAGACAGCCTTTCGAACCAGATACAACCATTATGAGTTCCTTGTCATGTTCTTTGGCCGAATCAACGCAACAGCGGCTTTTATGGATCTAATAAATCGGGTGTTTAAGATGATTTTTAGATATCTTTACGCACACTCCGAGATCACAAATTGCACGCTAAGTTCTCCAAATGCGAGTTCTGGTTAAACTCAGTGGCTTTTCTTGGGCATATAATATCAAATGAAGGTATCAAATTCAATAGCCAAAAGATCAAAGCAGTTAAAAATTGGCCAAGGTCCACAACTCCTATAAGGGTGCACAGCTTCTTGGGATTAGCCGGTTACTACCAAAGGTTTGTGGAGAATTTCTCATCCATAGCTGCTCCACTAATGAAGTTGACACATAAGGCAGCTAAATTCGGGTGGACCGATACTTGTGAAAAGAGCTTCCAAGAGTTAAAGGATATGCTAACCTCGGCACCAGTTCAAACTCTTCCTGAAGGACCCGAGGGCTACGTTATATATTTTGATGCCTCGAGAGTTGGATTAGCCCGTGTTCTGATGCAACATGGTAGGGTTATTTCATATGCCTCGAGTCAACTGAGGAAACATGATCAGAATTACGCGACCCACGATCTGGAATTAGCGGCCGTTAGTTTCGCCCTGAAGATATGGCGTCATTATTTGTATGGAGTTCATGTTGACGTATTCACGGAGCACAAGAACTTGCAATACATATTCAAATAAAGAGAATTGAATTTAAGACAACGGAGGTGTCTTGAATTATTAAAGGATTACGACATTGATATTCTATACCACCTCAGGAAGGCAAACGTTGTGGCTGATGCATTAAGTCGGAAATCCATGGGCAGTCTAAGACATGTGGAAAAGTATAAGTTGAAGATGACTAAAGACTTGTACCGGTTGGCTAACTTAAGTGTACGATTGCTCAACACCGGCAACGGAGGAGCCATAATTTGAAATGTTGCCGCATCCTTGTTAGTGGCAGAAGTAAAGGCATGGCAATTTGACGATCCAACCTTGGTAAAGATAAGAGAAATCATTCCCTTTCAAAAGAAGCAAGTGTTCGAGTTATTCGAGGATGGAGTCCTTAGATATAAGGACCGATTGTGTGTGCCTAATGTTGGAGAACTCCGATAGCACATCATGGCAGAAATTCATAAAACCCGGTATTCTTCAACATCTATATTGGTGGAATGACATGAAGAGGAATGTTGTTGAATATGTCGCCCAATGTCCAAATTGCCAACAAGTTAAGGTTGAACATCAGAAACCAGGGGGATTGCATCAGATATGGAAATTCTGACCTGGAAATGAGACATGATCAACATGGATTTCGTTACCGGGTTACCACATTCACGCCGAAGGTTTGATTCCATATGGGTTGTCGTGGATCGACTCACCAAGTTAGCTCACTTCCTACCAGTTAAGACTACTTTCTCAGCTGAAGATTATGCTAAGTTATACATTAAGGAAATAGCTCGACTTCATGGCGTTCCGATTTCCATCATATCGGATAGAGGTGACCAATTTACAGCTAACTTCTGGAAATAGTTAAAACAAGGAATAGGTACGAGGATCAACCTTAGCACAGCTTTTCACCCACAAACAGATGGTCGGGCCAAACGCACTATTCAAACGCTCGAGGACATGTTACGAGCCTACGTTTTGGACTTCAAAGGAAGTTGAGAGAACCATCTACCACTCATCAAATTTTCTTACAACAACAGCTACCATGCTAGCATTTGGACGGCACCATATAAGGCCCTATATGGACGAAAGTGCAGATCTCATATCGGCTGGTTCGAAGTTGGTGAAACAAAGCTATTAGGTCCTGAGTTGTTGTAACATGCTGTAGAAAAGGTGAATATAATTTGAAGTCAAATATTGACCGTTCAGAGCAGGCAAAAATCTTACTCTGACAACCGACGACGAGATTTGGAGTCTCGTGAAGGTATCACCTTTGAAAGGCGCGATGAGATTTGGAAATAAGGGCAAACTCAACCCCCGATATATTTCGACCATATCGAATTAATCAGAAAGTAAGTCAAGAGGCTTATAAGCTTGAGTTACCCCTAGAATTGGGAGTAGTACATCTGGTATTCCATGTGTCCATACTTCACATGTGCTTGGGTGATTCATCCCTTATTACCCCTATTGAAGATATTCAAGTCATAGAGGACCTATCTTACGAAGAAATCCAGGTGGCTATCTCAGATCACCAAGTTCGTAAGCTACACCTGGGAAGCTGAAGAAGATATGAAATCCAGGTACCCTCATTTGTTCTACACCACGGGAGGCAACTGAGACTATTATAGTGGGAACAAACTAAGATGACTAGAGAATTCTGCAAGGATGACTACGATTCAACATTCAAGGACGAATGTTTCAAAAGGAGGATGATGTTACACCCCACACCTTTCCCTCACATGAATTTAGACATTAATAAAGTTTTGGCACAACCAATAGGTGGGCGACGCTCTACGAGAGCAATTAGATAATTACATTTGACCAGAATGCGCCATTATCCCACTGGGTGTAGTTGCCGATGAGTGGCGACCCGTTTAGCATTCGGGGAGGCAGAATTTTATGGACTGGGTATAAAAGGCAGTGCATCTCTCTTCTTTCATTCTAGGAGATATCACCCACTTTAGCTCACCCAAAATTCTCTTAAACCCCCTTTAGAATTCCCAAAAATTCTAAGGCTAAATTAGAGGTGAACCTCGTAGAATCTAGCGTGAAGAAGCTTGAAGTCGTCACTATAATATCAGTCGTCTTGTTACATTGATTTTGGAAGATTCATTGGAGGCGGAATTAATCATTATAGGAGCATAAGAATTCAAAAGGTGTAATTAGTTCTTCAAAAAGATATGTAAGGCAACCTTCTTTCTTGGCATGATTTGGTGTAAGCGTCTCTCTCTCTAAAGGATTCCCATGTTGTAAGATTGGTTTGTTTTAAGCCTTCTTAATAACACTGTTCCTGTTCTTGTACATTCTTGCTGGTAGCATTTCTTTCAAGTCTGAGATGTTCCCAGTTAGTATCTTGAGGTCGAAAAATATGATTCATTCCGAGTTACTCTTGGTGTTTCTTGAAAATTATCTTGCATGGCACTTTATATATATATATATATATATATATATATATATATACTATATATATACATATATATATATATATATGTATATATATACATATATATATATGTATATATATGTATATATATGTATATATATCTTACTTACCGAGTCGCGCTATAGACGGCCGGATATGGCACCTATTGTGCAACCACAGATCAGTTGGGTATGATGAAATATGATGTATGATGTGAGGCTATCGAGTCTTCTCGAGACCGACTACGCCGAGACCTATTGAGGCATGGTACAGTCGAGAACTCTTAAGGCCGGGTATGACTGATTCCTCTACGAGGCCGAATATGGAGTGATGAAATATGAGCTATTATCGAGCCCTTGTGTGGCCGAGTACGACCGATTCCTTTTGAAACTGAGTATGCCGAGTTCTGTTGAGACCAGGTATAGTCGAGATTTTCTAAGGCCGAGCACGACTGAGACCTCTTCGAGGCCGGGTACGATATAATATAATACGAAAAGATGTGCTCGAAATAGCGGCTGAATAATACTATATTATGTACTTAATGCATAGCCCCAAAGAGTAGTCCCACTTTTACATAACTTGCATGCATTCATGATTCATGGTTACCATAGTATATGCCCCTAGTGGCCTGCCTTCGATATTCAGGTTGAGATTATGTATTCACACCTCTTATGTTATGTCTTTGATTTGCATATCTTATCGGTCTTACATACTCATTACGTTTTTCGTACTGACGCCCTTTCCTTTTGGGTGCTGTGCTCATGTCCACACGCCCTTTCCTTTTAGCAGAATCTTGAGCCACATCCACCAACAACATGCCTTGACATTTTTTCTTTAACAAGGTAACATTAAGTGCTATAAAAAGTCCTATAAGAAGTCTCAAACTTGCTTTGAAGCCATTCTTGAGGGCCTGAAAGTACACATACATCCTCAAGAATATCTTTTTACCTTCTTCCAAAGCATCCTTGGATATCTGGATAACCACATCCGAACCAGGATTATTGTTCCTCAATTATTGGACATATGCCTCTAACTTGTTGTACTCATCTAAGTAGCTACCTTCTAGTTTCCCTAACTCTATTTTTTTCACTCTTTTTAACTTTGACTGACTCACATTTAACTTAAATCTCTCCTCCAGGTCACACTTCATTTCTTTCACCTTGTACTTGGGATTATTTTGAACATTTCTCTTAAAATAACGAGCTAAGGTAACAAGAGTAGCTTCTATATTCCCAAATGCTTCCCCACGTTCATGTTCAGCATTTTAAAGTTTTTATCTTTATCTTGACTCCTTGGTTATTTCCATCCTTAGAAATAAGACATCTAAAGGAACAACCAACAACACACTTAAATCTAAGTCTTTTCTTGTCACTCTTAACTACCTCTAAAGCCTTCTTATTTGCAACAGAATAAAAATTAGTAACCTCTTTTGCTTCAGCAAGATTCTTAAATGTCATACCTTTTATCAAGATTTTGTACCTATCAAGTTGGTCTGTTACCTCAAGTTTCCTTTGCTTCTCAAATGCCCCCAACAGAACATCACTATCATAATCACTTTGCACAGGTTCATTATTTGTACCCTATTCGTCACTATCACAGTCAGTCCTAGCAGTTATATTTTCATTATTGGTATCAGTACATTGAGTTTAGTAGGAACAACCATAGTATCATCAATGAGGTTAATATCAAATAAATTAATAACCCGAAAGTTTCATTAATGAGGGACTGGAGCTTCCTAATTCCTTCATCTCTATTCAACAAATAACATCTACCACATGAAGCAATAAAAATCAGCTGATGTACCTCAACATGCTCTAGTACATCAGTGTATTCCTTACACTAATCAATGTTGGACTAATGATCTGCTTCATACTCTCTTAATAGGTACACATCTTATTTACAATAAAATAAATTAGGTTTAATTCCCAATCACCACCATGATTAAAATACAAATCTACTTTATCAACTACTCTTCTGACATATCCACATGCAAGAACAAAAACAATTACAAAAAAGAGGACCACATCAGTTAGGCATAAATTCTAAAAGATATTAAGCAATAAACAAAATAAAGGACCACAGTTATTTCGATTAATACCCACCTAACAACACATATAAAAATAGAAAAAACCCTAACTTTTTCATATCGGACAAAGACGAATGGGCCCACCCCAAACAAAAATTAAAAACAAATGCATAAAGGAGCAAATAATAATATTATATGACCTATTAAACACAAAGAAAGAGACAACATTTATCGATTTTCAAATATTTCCAAACCCCAAAAGTTTACCCAAAGTAGTAAATACATACTTTTATCGGTGATTATTCAGTCAGTAAGGCTGGAAATGAAAGATTCTTCAATTTTTGTCCACCAAATTGAAGCAGATAGCAAGCCTAATTAAACCGTAAAGCGCCACTACTGAGAGCCCTAATTTGACGGAGAGGAGTAAATAAAATTAAATGGGGATAAAAGAAATTGGTAGGTAAAATATAGTATTTTTATTATGGGTTGGTCCGAAAAATAGGGCGGATCGATATTTGGGCGGGTTATAATTGATATGGACCACATACCCACGTGTCCCAATCACATTGTGACAGCACATTAAAAGATGGGACCACAAATAATTCTGTTAGTCGCAGGGGTAATTCCAGACCATAAGATAACGTAAAATGTATTTCCAGACCAATAGGTGGACGGAGCGCAATAGTAAACCATTTAGAAGGGAGAAAACTCCACAAATTCAAAGACGAGAAAATCCAACAAAAGAAGGGAAAACTTCTACAAAGTCGGAGAAACCTCAAAAAGGAAGAAGAACCTCTGACAATAAGATAAGTTCAAAAGGAAGTCAAAACAAAAGCAAAGAAAGGGACATCGAGGCAAACAAGATCAAGCGCTGAAGCATGGTTTAAGCAAATGCAGACATAGTGCAGTGCTCAAGGAGGGATTAGTCACTTTCCTCCCAAATGAATATCCTACCCATCCCCAAGCCTACATTACAAGTCGATAACAAACCTTACATGATCCTATTTCAAGTGTTCTCACATTAGTGGATGCTTACATGAAGGCCAAACATATGGTATCTCAATCGCGTGCATTGAACATCTTTCTGAGTGTGAATGTGCTTCCCAAAATGTCCTACAATATAAATATTTCAAATGTGTGCAGATTAGGACCTTTTTTTTGTGAGGGCACTGGAAACATGAGGATATGCAAAAGTCAAAACCATTGGTTGAAGCAAGATGAACAAATCTTGTCAATACTTAGGTATACATGAAGTACCACTAGAAGCTATAAGATTACCCACAAGCCAATCTCGGTTTATCGGGCAGTATATGATGGAAGTTCTTATGCATAATACCAATTATTGGTACCAACTGAAGTCAAGAAATGATTGATCAATAAATCAGAGTCTTTCTTTACTCTTAAAAAAATTTCAACATTCTTTACAAAAACCACAAAGACAACAAAAAATGCAGAAAATAATAAAAAAGAGTCAAGTAGGTCCCCTTTTCATCAATTTTCTTGTGTAGGAAAGATAAATCCTTGGTTTTACAGGCACTCACCTTCTAACGCAGGGATTTCAAAGTCAAATTTTACAGGCACCCACCTTCTAATGTGGGCATTTCAAAGTCAAATCTATAGGCGTCCACCTTCTAATGCGGGCATTTCAAAGTCAAATTTTACAGGCACACACCTTCTAATTTGTGCAGCTCAAAGTTAAATTTTATAGGCGCCTACTTACTAATGCAGGCATTTCAAAGTTAAATTTTTATAGGCCCCCACCTTCTAATACAGGTATTTCAAATTTTATAGGTATCCACCATCTAATCTGGGTATTTTTAATTTTACAGGCACCCACCTTCTAATGCAAGTATTTTAAATTTTATAGCTCCAATCATTTCGAAACAGTACACAAATCGTTTAACCCTCAAATGCTCCAATCATTTTGGAATAGTACACAACCTGTCTAACCTTCAAATCAAATGCTCGGATCACTTCGGACCGATACCCAACCTGGATTTATTTCAAATCAAATGCTCCGATCACTTCGGACCAACACATAACTAGAATTCTTTCAAATTAGAGTGCTCCCACAAACATGGATCGGTACCCAACCCAGATTTCTTTCAAATTAGAGTTCGCACCAAAATCCCGGTACACCAACCTGGGACCCCATTTCATTCAATGGATCACATCATCCTTGCATCAAATACACATGCATCATTTGACCCATTACAATCCATCTCTCTTAAGACAAGCAGAAGAATAGTCTACACCATGTCAACTCTATCAATAGAAAAGACGTGGCATAACATGGAATTATCTTCTAGTAGTAAACTGGATAGATTTTGAAAACGAACGTCAAACTCCTCAATAGCAGCCGGCGGCATGCTCCCAAGTATCATGCAATTTATATCCCATTTGTCATGGGGTGTATAGGTAATTTGTGTCCCTTGCATTAAAATAAAAACTTCATTGTCATCAGAGCTTGATGTTTGGGTAATTTTAAAAATAAAAAATTAAATACATTCTAATCCCGCTCTATTATGTTCTCAACCAATTTATCAAACTACATTCGGCCTGATTCTCATTACATTCGAGATCTATAGAAAACTGGGCAAGAGTTTGGCAGTACCCACATCAAAGTCCATCAATCCATCCATCACATCCAACAACCACGTCCCAGTGCCACCACAGTTCGATACTGGGGCAATCTTAAAGCATGGTCGACGTCACATGAATCATTTTCATCCTCGGACATTTGCGTCCTTTGTCTTTGACTCAATAAGGCTACAACCCACAAGTGGCACTCAATTGCATCCCAGAACTACACACGATCGGATTCTTGTGCAACCCGAGATATGCAGGCAACTCAAACACTTGAGTTTGGTTACAATATTCAAAATCTCCTCTATTCCCCTACTACATATCATCTGTTCTTACACAATTAAAGTTGGAAAAAAATTAAGTATGGCGTTAATTTCTTTGCCTGAAGACTCTTACACCGTCTCCAGTCGAAGAGGCATAGCTGTTGACACTCAATTTTGGCCCTCCTTATTTAAAAATTAATTTTTGAGGCTTCCTAGTCGTTAATGGTAAAATGTAATCTTTTTGCACAATTTAAAGTTTAATGCAATTTAAAAATTGATAATTATCCCTTTTTCTTTTGGCTAAATATATATTTTTATTACTGAAAGTAAAGTACAACAGTGGAGGAGGACATAAACCTTACCTCCCAAAAGAAAATGCATGTACTATTAGTCATTCTAAAGTGATGACTAATTGTACCTAGAAAGTAGTAGGGTGTTAGATCTAAGGTGATGTAACGGTTGTCTATTTGATGATAGACAATTGTATGTACAAAAATAATGTGAGATTTTTTCTAGGTCAGCTATACAAAAAAGTACATGTATTCCTATATCTACTAAGTTAAAGGGGAATTTGTTCCCTACTATATGCATCTGACATCTATTTTTGCCAAGATGTTGCAAAAGAGTGACAAAAAGGCATGAGCTATCTTCAACTTTGCTTTGTTCTTGAGAAAAGCTAAAGCCAAGTTGAAGATAGCTGTCAAAATATATCTTATGTTTGAACATCAGTGTTGCTTCTGCTGTTTGCTGGACAGTTTTCCAGCTGCTGCTATTGAAACTAGGTATGGTGTGTGCTATAGGATGAGGCTGCTGTTGATGATTGTTTGATTCTCTGCATCTGAGGGAAAGTACTGCTTGTTCTTGTGGCTGGACACTCAGGTGTAAGGTCAGTGTGTTTTGATATGGTCTGCTATGATTGTTGTTGTTCCTAGATGAGTTCTTCTTTTGCTGGTATCTGTGTAAATCTTTGTTCCTGTGCTGCTTTATGTTGATTGGGCTTTTGTGGATTATGAGGGCTGGAGTCTGTGTTTCTGTTACTTGAAGTTGTTGTTGAGTTGAATTATGTCTGTGTTTATCCTTGCTCCTGTGTTGCTTTGTGTTGATTGGATGTCTATGGAATATGAGTGTTGTGGAGATCCATGATGATTGTTGTAGTTGCAACAGAATGAGCACTAAAAGTGTTAATACCACACATTGCAACTGCAACAATAATATGGACCAATCTGTGTGGAGATGTGTATTATGATCAGTGGTGACATTGATGATAATATACTTCTTCTTGTTCTTTTGCCTCTGATTGTTGAAGTTGTTGATGCTTTGAAGGTGTGTTGTGTGTTGCCGGTGTGACAGATTGCTTGAGTTTGTGTGCTGCTTTTACTGTCCTGGGTATATGTGATCATCTGTGTTGGCTTGAGAGTGTTGTTTCTAATTGTTATTTGCTAGGAGTGCTGCTGTGTCAAGTAGTTGCTGGATTTGCCTGCCTATGTTGCTGCTGTTATATAACTGTGTGCTGAATGAATTCCTATGATGTTTGCTAGCAGGGAAGATCCATGATGATTGCTGTAATTGCAATAGATTGAGCATTAGAAATGCTAATACCACACATTACAATTGCAGCAATAATCTGGACCCCTCCAAGTTATCTGCAGAGTTGAGAGGTGTGCTGAGAGCAGTGATAGTTTCCTCTGAAGTTTGAGGAATGCGACTGTTGTTGCTGAGCTTCTCATATTGCTTGTGTTTGTGTATTTGCTGACATTGTTGGGAGTGATTATGATCCACTCTACTAGCCAAAGAGGCAATGGAATGAGCGTTATAAATGCTGATACCACACATTGCTTCTTCAGCAGTAAGTGGATCCCATACAGTGATTAGCATTTCATGTGATTGACTGTTGCTTGAATCTAGGGTACTGGTGGCTAGGAACAGTTGGTGTTGTCTTTCATATCTACCTTCTTCTCTACTGATGACCTTGATTTTGAGGTCATTGTGAGGACAGCCAGGTTTCCTGCAGCTGCAAGAAAAAATAGCATGTTAGTGTAAATCCACTGCTCTAGTCTCTCCTTGTTACAGTTGTAGTGATGATGCTTGTGGTAACAGTCCAGCTTAATTGTCAAAGTATTAAAACTTTGGTGGCAACTAGGTATGGCAATGTGCCTACAAACAACAGAAAACAGATTATATAGAATCCTGCAGAGCAAATCAGTTCCCTATTACTAGGGTTGTGTTCAT
>MCJB01019855.1:152666-170562 GCA_002018475.1 Nicotiana obtusifolia | reverse complement strand
ATTCCAGAAAGCGACCAACTTTGGTCGCTTATGGCACCATAAAATTCCTTCCAGTAAGCAACCAAAGTTGGTCGCCCATTGAAATTCTGATTTAATTTAATATTTAAGAAAAGCGACCAACTTTGGTCGCTCATATCCCCATAAAATTTCCCTTCCGTATGCAACCAACTTTGGTCGCAAATATTAAACGTGGGTCCAGTTTTGCGACCAAAGTTGGTCGATATTTGTGAATTTTCTTTGACCAGATATGTTTGACCAGTCCGGTCAAAATATTGAATAGTTTGGCGACCTTCTTTGGTCGCTATTTTATTTAAGTTTTTTTTTTATTTTTTTTGTCTAATTTGGCGACCAATATTGGTCGCTTTTTGTGGCAGACCAACTTTGGTCGCTAATTTTTGGTCTCTAAATCCCTGATTTTTAGTAGTGTAATTCATTTCTTATAGGGAAGTGCTACTATTGGAAAATGAGCAGTGACATTTTGAAACTATTCTTTAGCTGAAACGATAGTTATTTTGAATCGGAGGAGTACCGCATAGGATTCATATCTCTGTAGAATCGTTTTCCCCCTTCAGATTTATGTATTGCGCTATTTGTTTAACTTGCGTTTTGGCATCCAAGAGAAATTCTGCTTCCATCGACTAGAAAACTAAAGCTATACGTTGGAAATCCTTTAATTGTCTTGAGTCATTCGTAAATGATATGATATGATATGATATGATGTTTTTTCGGCCCAAGATAGTATCTGTAGTGCATGCCATTGACAGAAAAATGCTCCATGTATAAAAATACATTATATCCCAAAACAACATTGTTTAAGTGCTTTTTCATACTATTTGGTATTCTCATATCGTAGTCCCTAAGGCGCACATATACATGTACAAACCAAAAAGTTTGCAAATATTCTCTTTCTGTGTGGACTTCCGAGTTCAGAACTCTATTGTTAACTTGTCAGTTGTCAGTAGAACATAAATTCCTGATATTGTACGATAAACAGTGAAAGAATGAAAGGAAGCTAGAAATATAACCCAAATCTCTTTAGGTGTGATGAAAAGTCAAACACAATATCGTAACTATAATATGATTCTTCTATGACTATTCTTAAGTCAAAGAGGAGTTTGTCATGTCGCGAGAGTAGGTCAAATTAGCTAGGGCGGAGCTAGCCCTTTGCGTACGTGATCGGTGTTGCGGAAGCCAAATGTATATAGTGTGAATGAGTCACAACTACTATACCAAAAATTATGACAGCCACCAAATAATAAATAAGACAATAAAGCAACAATAAAAGGAACACAAGAATTTACGAGGTTCGGCCAATTTTGCCTACTTCCTCGGACACAACCAATATTTTATTCCACTCCAAAAATACAAGTGAAATAATACTAAAAAGAGAAGATACAAATGCCTTAAGAAGATATGAAGGCAAATGAGAGGTGTATTTAAATCCTAAACATTAGGCCTCCTTTTATAAGAAAAAATCCCAACCAAAATATGTCCACCCACCGATGTGGGACTTTGACACATTTTCAACAAATCTCCACCTTGGCAAAATTCCACATCTTCAAGTTTCTTTCAATAACAAATTTTGATTGTGTCTTCAATCTTCAGTGTTCAACAATGTTGATCAAATCCAAACAATGTTGAAACTTGATCGCAGTCACTACTTTTGTCAGCATATCAGCAGGATTCTCTGTAGTATGAATTTTCTTCACCGTGACTCCACCTTCTTCGATGATTTCTCGTACGAAATGATACCGAACAACAATGTGTTTCGTCCTTGCATGATAAACTTGGTTCTTTGCTAATTGAATAGCACTTTGACTATCACAAAAAATTGTGATACTTTTTTATCCAATACCAAGCTCCTTTAGCAACCCTTGAAGACAAATTGCCTCCTTCACAGCCTCTGTAATAGCCATGTACTCTGCCTCTGTTGTAGACAAAGCAACTGTTGACTGTAAAGTAGACTTCCAACTAACTGGTGCCTTTGCAAAAGTAAACACATAACCAGTAGTTGATCTTCGTTTGTCCAGATCACCCGCAAAATCTGAGTCACAATATCCAACTACAGACTGATTGCTTTCCTGCTCAAAAACTAACCCAACATCTACAGTATTATGAATATACCATACAATCCACTTCACAACTTGCCAATGCTCCTTTCCTGGATTATGCATATATCTACTAATAACTCCAACAGCTTGTGAAATGTCAGGTCTCGTACAGACCATTGCATACATCAAGCTACCAACAACATTTGCGTATGGTACCCTTGACATATACTCCTGTTCAGCTTCATGTTTTGGCGACATAGTAGTACTTAGCTTAAAATGAGGAGCAGGTGGAGTACTAACTGGCTTAGTCTTCTCATCTATGCCAAAACGTTGTAGTACTCTTTTCAAATATTCTTTCTGAGATAAACAGAGTTTCTTTGAACGTCTATTTCTTATTATCTCCATGCCAAAAATTTTCTTTGCCTCACCCAGATCCTTCATCTCGAACTCCTTCTTCAGTTGAATCTTCAACTTATCAATTTCTTCCGAATCCTTGGAAGCTATCAACATATCATCAACATATAGGAGAAGATATAGAATGGAACCATCTTTAAGCTTGCACAAGTACACACAATGATCGTACTTGCTTCTCTTGTACCGTTGCCGCAACATAAACTTGTCAAATCGTTTGTACCATTGTCTAGAAGATTGTTTCAATCCGTACAACGATTTTTCAAGTTTGCATACTATATTTTCCTTTCCAACGACTTTGAATCCTTCTGGCTGAGTCATGTAGATTTCCTCCTCCAAGTTTCCATGTAAATACGCAGTTTTTACATCCATCTGAACTAGTTCCAAATCCAACTGTGCTACCAAAGCCAACATAATTCTAATGGAGGAATGTTTTACAACTGGAGAAAGCACTTCATTGTAATCAATTCCCTCCTTTTGAGCATATCCTTTGGCCACCAATCTTGCTTTGTAGCGAACATCTTCTTGGTTAGGAAATCCTTCTTTCTTTGCAACTACCCATTTGCACCCAATTGCTTTCTTTCACTTCGGGAGATTGGCCATCTCCATGTATGATTCTGATGAAGGGACTGTATTTCATCATTCATGGCAATCCTCCACTTATCTTCTTCTGAACTTTGGACTGCGTCTTTATAAGTGGCAGGAACATCATCAGCTGCAATTGAGGCAGCACAAGCGACCGTCTCTATGAGACGAACAGGTTTTGTTATTGTCCTTTTTGGCCTGCTTGTTGCTATTGATTCAAGTTGTTGTTGAGATTCCTCAGTTGGAATCTCCCTCTCTACTGGCTCTTCTTCTAGAGGATAATCTTTATTTGTTTCCTCCTCTGCTTCTTGTGTAGGAAAACTAAATTTTCCCTCAAACTCCACTTACTTTGAAGCACCCTCATTTTGTTTGGTATCTTCTGTTACCTTCTTTACCATAGCAGATTCATCAAAGGTAACATCCCTGCTGACTATTACTTTCTTTGTCATAGGACACCATAAGCGATATCCTTTGACTCCAGAAGTAATCCCCATAAAAATAGCCTTCTTTGCCCTTGGATCTAATTTTGACTCTGTCACATAATAATATGTAGTTGAGCCAAACACATGCAAAGAGTCATAATCTACAACAGGCTTTCCATACCATTTCTCAAATGGTGTCTTGCTATCAATAGCAGCAGATGGTAGACGATTAATGAGGTGGCATGCATATGTAATTGCCTCAGCACAAAATTCTTTGCCCAAGCCAGCATTGGACAACATACACCGTACCTTCTCCAGCAAGGTCCGGTTCACACGTTCTGCCACTCCATTCTGTTGTGGTGTATGTCTGACAGTGAAGTGTCGGATGATGCCATCATTTTCACAGACCATATTGAAATGATTATTTCTGTATTCACCTCCATTGTCTGTGCGAATACACTTGATCCTTCTGCCTGTTTGATTCTCCACCATCGTCTTCCAGTTAAGAAAAATTCCCAACACTTCATCTTTGCTCTTCATTGTATACACCCATACTCTTCGGGAAAAATCATCAACAAAGGTTGCAAAATAGTGCTTCCCACCCAATGAAGGTGTTTTGGAAGGACCCCAAACATCAGAGTGTACATAATCCAAAATGCCTTTAGTATTATGGATTGCTGTACCAAATTTAACCCTTGTCTGTTTCCCTTTGACACAATGCTCGCAAAACTCCAAGTTGCAAGCCTTTACTCCTTTTAACAATCCTTGATCTGATAGAGTTTTCAAGGATTTTCCTCCAGCATGACCCAAGCGCATGTGCCATAGCCTGGTTGATTCCGTCTCTTTTTCGTCACTGGATGTCACTGTTGTTGTCTCAATAACTGTACTACCACAATAGTGGTACATGTTATTGTTCTTTCGATTTGCCTTCATTACCACTAATGCACCAGAGCATACTCTCATCACTCCATTTTCTGCAATGATTTTAAACCCTTTTGAATCTAGGGCTCCCACAGAGATGAGATTCTTCTTCAAATCCGGTACATATCGAACATATGTTAATGTTCTGATCATTCCATCATGGTTCCTTAATCGTATTGAACCAATGCCGTATGAGGTAAGAGGGCTGTTATCTGCTGTGTGGATGACTCCATATTCTCCTTCTTGAAAATCTACGAACCAGTCCCTGTTGGGACACATATGATAGCTACAAGCCGAGTCCATCAACCATATGCATGACGATGTTGATGGCTCTGTTGTAACTAATGAGAAGTCTGAATCATCACAATCAGCTACATTTGAATCCATAATTGCCTTTCCATTGTTATGTTTGGCCTTATTCTTCAACTTCGGACAGTTTTTCTTCCAGTGCCCTTTTTCTCGACAAAAGGCACATTCATCTTTGCTGAGTCTAGATCTAGACTTAGATCTTCCCTTCTTTGTCCTCGTTTGATTTTGAGGACGACCCCTCACAACCAGTGCTTCTCCTTCTCTGCCTTTTTGTTTTTCTCCCTTTCTTTGTTCATAGCTGTACAAAGCCGAACAAACTTCTCTGATAGAAATTTTGTCATTCCCATGGAGTAGAGTAGTTTCAAGGTGCTCGTACTCATCAGGAAGTGACCCCAACAACATCAAGGCCAAATCACCATCCTCAAAAGTTGCATCCATATTTTGCAAATCTGTGACCAACTTATTGAAACTGGTGATATGTGCATTCATCGTGGTACCAGGAACATAGGTGAAGCGAAACAGTCTCTTCTTCATGTACAATTTATTTTGACTGTTTTTCTTCAAAAATTTATCCTCCAGTGCTTTCCATAATTTACTTGCAGAAGTTTCCTTTGTGTATGGATATTTCTGCTCTCTACCAAGGTAGGATCGAATGGTACCGCAAGCAACACGGTTGATGATTCTCCAATCTTCTTCTCCAATAATAGCTGGTTTCTTTTCTTCAATGGCAAGGTCTAGCCCTTGTTGAAAAAGGACATCTAGAACCTCGCCTTGCCACATCCCAAAATGTTATGACCCGTCAAAAATTTCTACCGCAAATTTCGCATTTGACACAATTCTTGTCATAAGCGAAGATGCCAACGATGACGTATTATTGACACTTGATGTAGATTCTTCTTGTTTATTGTCTCCCATTTTTGACACAAAATATTATTTAATAGCTGATGACACAAATCAAGATTATTTCCTTTCTGGTGTGGAAGATCAAACTAAGTTGCAACCACAGAGCATACTCAGACAGAACCTTGACTCAGTTACCAAGATAAATCTTTTCTGATGTGGAAGATCAGACTATGCTGCAACCACAGAGCATACTTAGACAGTACCTTGGCTCTGATACGAATTGTTGCGGAAGCCAAATGTATATAGTGTGAATGAGTCACAACTACTATACCAAAAATTATGACAGCCAACAAATAATAATAAGACAATAAAGCAACAATAAAAGGAACGCCAGAATTTACGAGGTTCGGCCAATTTTGCCTACTTCCTCGGACACAACCAATATTTTATTCCACTCCAAAAATACAAGTGAAATAATACTAAAGAGAGAAGATACAATTGCCTTAAGAAGATATAAAGGCAAATGAGAGGTGTGTATAAATCCTAAACATTAGGCCTCCTTTTATAGGGAAAAAATCCCAACCAAATATGTCTCCCATCCGATGTGGGACTTTTGACACATTTTCAACACTGAATTCAACAAGAAATTATTGAAGAACAAGAGGGTGGTTGGAGATGGGGAGGATGACAAAAATTCTTACAGAATTGTATGGCCTTTTTGTAGTCTATGATGGTATCCGTTGAAGTGTTAGTATTAATATCAAAAGAAATGGTGTCACACATTTCCGGGCTTCTGTAGAAGTTGCAAATTGGCTTTTTGATCGAGACTGCATTAATTGAGATAGTAGATTTCTAATTGTCGTAACGGAGGAAAACTGTGGTCAATATATTCATCTCTTCCACTATCAACTGCATAACAGGCAAACATAGAAGAATATAATTAGTTCACTAATAAATTCAGGAGCATGAATTAGGTTGTTAGTGTTGAGTATCAGAACGTAATTCAATTCATGCCTGAACTCCATCGATAACAAAGCGATCGCCAATATCAAAAGGATGCACGACAAATAAGACGAAGACAATGGATCCGAAGATAGTCTTGCAAGTGTTTTGGAAGACAAATCCCAAGAGTACAAGTTGTGATATGATGGGAGCAACTGAGCTAGGATTTGTGTAGTTAACAGTCCCATTACTAAGAGTGATATCACAAGTATTATTACACACTATCCCACTTGCTAACTTGTGAAGCTGCTGCACTACCGTCTTTGTATCATTCGATGGATGTGCCAACTACTTCCTTTCATAGTACGCTCGAACCGAAAAGGAAAGATACTGCTATATGACATCCACTACTAAAGCCCATGTTCGGTTGTTCCTTTGATTGAGGAGGAGATGCACCGAACAGAAAAGGGTAAAAGATTTTACATATCAAGATGTTCATGGTTCGTCTAATAAGATCCTTGTATGGGTCAAAAATTATCTTAGTTATGAGTGGGCTAAGTAAACATTAAGAGAATATTCGAAGGCCGCTACGCGTCGTCGATATGATTTCAACAAAGGACGAAGACGAGGTCGAAGTGATCTGATGAAGGATGAAGACGAGGTCGAGCTAACTCAGTGGAGGGACGAGGACGAGCACTCCCTTTAGAAGAGCAGTAACTTCTAGTTTTAAAGATAAGATATTACGGAGAATATATTCTATAGGATATTCCTCACATTTGTACTATTAAGATTTCTATGACCCATTTGCCTTTATAAATAGAAAGATATGTGGCTGTAGGGGGAGAGGGGGGGATTGGACACTCATTGGAAAGAAAAACATATTGACATTCTATAGATTCTTCCTTTATTACGTACATACAAAATACACCTTTTATTGATATCTTTATCTAAACTTTTCTCTCAGGATCCAAGGAGAATCCAAATATCCAAAGGATCATCAATCATTTATCATTGTCAGAAGGAATATCACATGATTTCATCTCTTTTCAGTTATCTTACTTGCGTTTATTTACATAAATGCCATTATATACCATTTATTGCTATTTAATGCTATTCTCTTTGCATTTGAGCCATTCAATATTGTTTATTGTTATGCATTCACTGCCATTTTTACGGAACTTGTGATATTCTGCCATGACACCGGTTAAACAATCCTTTGGATATTAATATTGGCTAAGATTAACCCTATTTTATTAGAAAATCTACTTGTTTAAACCTGATCTAAATTTTGGGTCAAACAGTTTGGCACTGTATGTGGGGATTTTCTTAGCCAATTAATTAGTTTCCACTAGATCTACAACTCACGTGACTTGTTGAATCCAACGAACTACAAAGTTTATCCGCCTTCTCTGTGCGTATAAAATTTTCATGGCAGGTAACCAAGGTAACAGAACGAGGGCAACAGATAATGTTCCCCTCAACCTCATGAATGCTATCAACGAAGGCTATGACACCCATGATGAGGGGATAGCGCCCACGACCTCTCCCAAACAAGAAAGGACAACCCCACATTTCGGAAGTACAACAAAACCAAACAGGAAAGGACCCTCCACGTATGCAGGAGGGGGGACGCCTCCTGCTATGAAAAAGCTCCTCGAAGCATGGCTATCTGATACCCTAGTAAGAGTGCTCAACAAACAAGCTCCATTGATGACTACAGTAACAATTAGACCCTCCGAATTCAGGTAAAACTCACAATGATACTACAATGCAGGTGACAACGTCCTCGCCGTCGTGCTGAAAAGAATGGAAGAAGTGAAACATGAAAATAAGGAGCTCAAAGACAAAATGGAAGAGCACTAAGAACGGTTTGAAAAGATACCTGATGCTCTTAAATTGCTGCCAAAAAGGGATGCTGGTAGATTCATAAAACAACGATAAAGCGAGGAAGCGACTCCACACGCCATACCAAAGACTTTCAAGATGCCCCCATATCTCAGAACGTAGGATGGGACAACCGACCCCGAAGACCATGTGACTCACTACGTCACCGATGTGAAAGGCAGCGACCTCATCAAGGAGCAGGTGCCCTCCATTTTGCTGAAAATTTTTGGCAAAACCCACCCTGGAGGGGCACTAACATGGTATTCACAGTTATTAGCTTGTTCCATAGAAACGTTCGAAGAGATGGCCGATATGTTCTTGATGGTACATGTCGTGGCCAAGAAAGCCAAGACAAGGGTGAAAGACATCTTCGCCTTCAAACAATCCCTAGGAGAGGGACTGAGGTACTTCCTCGCCCGGTTGAACGAGGTAAGGATGAACTTACCAAACGTTTCCGTAGCAGTGGCCGTTGTAGCCTTTTAAAATGGTTGAGTAGAGAGAGTTCAAGAGCAACCCGAAAGCTGCTAAGCCGGTTGACGAAGTATCCCCAACCACTTGGATGAAATCCATAATGCCTACTGTGCCGAGGTCAGAGCTGACAATGACGATCTCAATGGACCAACTCGACGACTCATCTCGGTTACAATCCGAGCCCAGGAAAGAACGCAGAGATAATATGAGGACAGATCACCCAGTCTCGGGACCAAGCAAGGAACGAGGCTCCCCCTATGTCAGGATGCTCGCTCCTCCGCCCTTTCGTTATGAAGATGGCCTGTCTAGGCCGAGATAAGGAACTCACAGGAACGATAGAGGTATGCCCTCCTTATTATCTGCTCATAATTTTTGTGTTTCACCTACAGAGGTGGTTTACGCCCTCGAAAAATTTGGAACAAGGGTGAAAAGACCACCAAAGATGAGGTCCGATCCGAACACCAGGAAAACTGACACCCTCTGCGAATTCAACCAAGAGCGAGGAGAAAAAATAGAAGATTGCATTACCCTACAGCTAGAGGTAGCAAACCTGCTACAGCAAGGGCACCTCAAAGAACTGCTCAGCGACAAAGGTAGGAACACCTTAGCAAGGGGTCGAGAACGTCCAAGCCTGCTGAAACCACCTTCACCAGCTCATACCATCAGTATGATTATTGGTGGCAGGGACGACGCCTCCATCAATGGCATCAAGTTCACCGCCATCCACAAGCTCAAAATATTGGTCACCCACGAACTATATGATGGACTCGAAGAAAGTATCATCTTTGACGAATCAGATGCCGACGATTTGACTTTCCCTCACAATGATGCACTTGTCATTACTTTACAAATTTTAGATACTGATGTTAAGAGGATCATGGTAGATGACGTAAGTGGAGCGTGCATCATCCACCCCCCAGTCCTCGTATAGATGAGGCTCGATGATAAGATAGTGCCACGCTGCATCACACTAACCGATTTTAACAATGCAATTTAATGGACTTCGGGAGAAATTACACTCCCCGTTCTTGCTGATAGGGTGACTATAGAGAAAATGTTCCACATCATGGATAGCCAATGTGGTGATGGTCAAAAAGAAAAAAGGTAAATGGAGGATGTGCGTGGACTTCATATACCTAACAAAGCATACCTGAAGGATTCATTCCCACTACCACACATCGACCAACTTATTGAATGCGACGACTGGGAAAGAACTATTGAGTTTCTTGGACGCCTAATCTGTTTACACCAAATACACATAGAGGAAGAGGACCAAGAGAAAACCACGTTCATCACCCACAAGGGTACGTATTGTTATAGGGTCATGCCGTTTGGGTTAAAGAACGCAAGGGCCACCTACCAAAGGTTGTTCACAAATATGTTAAAGGACCAACTCGGCAAAACCATGGAGGTGTATATCGGCGACATGCTGGCCAAGTCCGTAAAGGCAGAAGATCATATCGACCACCTAAAGGAAGCTTTCGATATTCTGAGGTGGCACGGGATGAAACAACCCCGAGAAATGCACGTTTGGCATAGCCTCTAGAAAATTTTGGGCTTCTTAGTAGTGCAGCTAGGATTTGAGGTCAACCCAGATCAAATCAAGGCTATCGACGGGGCACCTGAGCTATTGACTACTAAGAAGCAAGTCCAAGATTGACTGGTCGGATTGCCGCCTTGCTTAGCTTTATCTCTCGGACATCTAATAGATGTCACATGTTTTTCGGCATACTCAAAAACGATATAAGCTTCACATGAACCCAGAATGCATACAAGCATTGCGATAGCTGAAGGCGTACTTGTCATCACCGCCCTTACTCTCGAAGCCCGAGCTTGGGAAGCACCTCCTCGTTTACCTTGTCGTCTAAAAAAAAAAGGGTACACAATCTCCTATTTATTATATCAGTAAAACACTTTTCAATGTTGAGACGAGGTACCCACACCTCGAGATATTGGCTCTGGCTCTGGTCATAGCTCCACGAAAGCTTAGACCCTATTTCTAGTACCACCCTACCTCGGTCGTCACCACTTTTCCTTTAAGAAGCATTTTACATAAACTCGAGCTGTCGGGGAGGCTAACCAAATGGACCATCGAGTTAAGTGAGCACGACTTCACATATAAGCCTCGAATAGCGATAAAGTCGTAAATGCTTGCCGACTTCGTTGTAGACTTCAATGCAAAAGTAATGCCTGAGGTTGAAAAGGAAGCCACTCAAGCTTCTCTTCAAACATAGGTCCTTTGGGTCTTATACACCGATGGTGAATCTAATGGTTCTGAGTCCGGACTGGGACTCATTCTCGAGGTCCCCACCAGCAAATAAGGTGCCCCGATATGACTAACAACGAGGCCGAGTATAAGGCCGTAATTGAAAGGCTGAAACTAGTAACAAATATGGGGCGAAGCAGTTGAACTCCAATGTGATTCTCAACTCGTAGTCAACCAAATTACAGGGACTTTCCAAATTGAAGAACAAAAGTTACAAAAATATCAAACCAAGATCTGCAAGCTGCTGCCCAGTTTTGACGAAAGCCAACTCGACCAAATCCCACGAACTATCGAAGAAGACGGCCTCGCCAAATTGGTTGCCACCACCAAAAGCACAACGGCCAGGGAAATGAGCATAGCCCATATCCTCAACTCATCATTGGACCAAATCGAGGTAAGATCTGTAAATATAACATAGGATTGGCGCAATTGTATTATTTCGTATTTGTAGGATGTCATCCTTCCAAATGAAAAAAAAGAAGCTAATAAACTAAGAATGCAAGCGGCTAGATACAGCCTCCTTCATAACAACTTATACAAGAGAATGTATGGAAGTCCTTTGGCAAAGTGCTTAGGCCCAAACCAAACCCAATGCATTCTTAAAAAAGTCCACGAATGCCATTGCGGTAGTCACTCTAGCTATCGAGCACTTGTCAGGTGACTCACACGGGCCGGGCATTATTGGCCCACCATGAAAAAACACACCCTAGGATTTGTGAAGAAATGCGAGCAGTGTCAAAAATATGCTTCGATAATTCACCAGGAAGGCGAGCTCCTTCACTTTGTCACTTCCCACGGCCTTTCATTAAATAAGGAATGGACATCGTGTGGCCACTTCAACCAGAACGAGGTAACTTTGTATTCCTTTTAGTTTTAATAGACTATTTCTCTAAATGGGTGGAAGCAGGAGCATCGGCCCAAGTGCGCGAACAAGAGCTAATATCCTTCATATGGAAAAACATTATTTGTCGATTCGGCCTACCCAAAGAGATAAGCTGGTACAATGGGCCTAAGTTCATAGGGAGAAAAACCATTGAGTTCTTTGAAAAATGGCACATTAAGAGGATACTTTCAACTCCTTATCACCCAGCTGGCAATGGGCAAGTGGAATCCTCCAATAAGTCCATACTGAACATCATGAAAAAGAAACTTAAAGAAGCCAAGGCATTGTGGCCAAAAATACTCCCAGAAGTATTATGGGCGCAGATAACCACCCCGAGGATGAGCACATGAGATACGCCTTATTCCCTAGTCTACGGAAGAGAAGCAATTATACGAGTCGAGGTCAGAGAATGTAACGCCCGGCCGGTCATTTTGAGAACTAGCATCTTGTTCAGCGGCTTAATGTCTCGAGCAGCTTCGTATTATGTGTTATGACTTATGTGTATGGCTGAGTTTTTTTTTTCGGATGATTCGGGATTAATTCGGAAGAAGGATTCTTGTTTTAGAAACTTAAGCGGTAAAAATTGATCAGAGTTTTGACTTTTATGTAGACGACTCTGAAATGGCATTTTAATGATTCCAACAACTTTGTATGGTGATTTTGAACTTAGGCGTGCTTACAGATTTGAATTTGGAGGTCTGTAGGGTAATTTGAAGCATTTCGTGAAAAAGTGGAAAGTTGATGTTTTGGAAGATTGAGAGGTTTCACCTAGAGTTGACCTTGGTGATATCAGGGTCAAATTCAATTCCAAGAGTTGGATTAGCTCCATTATGTCATTTGGAACATGTGTGCAAAATTTGGGTTCATTCTGGGTTGATATAATTTGTTTCGGCATGAGATATATAATTTGAAAATTTCATAAACTCATAAGTTCGATTCGAGTTACGATTCATAGTTTCAGCATTGGTTGATGTGATTTGGGGCCTTGAGTAGGTCCGCGTTATGTTATAAGATTGGTTGGTATATTCGGACGGGGTCCTGAGTGGCTCCGATGAGTTTCGGTCGAGGTTTGGATTATTTGGTTCATGTTGTGACTAAGCTGTTTTGGCAGCACCTGGTGTGGTCACACCTATGAAACTTTAGGCGTAAGTGCAATGCCGCAGAAGCAGTACGGTGGTCCCAAAAGCAACATTGGACTGGAAGAGAGGGAGCCGCAGGAGCAGAACTTTGGACGCACCTGCGCTTCCGCGGGAGCGGAAATGTTGAGCAACGGAAGGCATCATGAAAGCGGCAGTTGGCTCGCACCTGTGTTTGCGCAGAAGTAGAGCTCTTTTAGGCAAGTGCGAAAGGCTGCCTCCAGGACTTCTTCGCAGATGTGAAAATTTGGTCGCAAAAGAGATGCCGCAGGTGTGTGGAATGCCTCGCAGGTGCGAATCTGGGCTTCTTCGTAGATGCGAGAATTTGGTCGAAAAAGCAACACCGCAGGTGCGTGGAATGCCTTGCAGGTGCGAATCTGGACAGAACATTTAGGATCGAGTTTGGTCATTCTTTTCTTCATTTTTTGAGTTGTGGACCTCAGCTTAAGGAGATTTTTCATGGGTTTTTCAAGAAATTCATTGGGGTAAGTGTTCTCTACCAAATCTAATTATATTTCATGAATCTATTACTATTTTTATCATTTAATTAGTGAATTAAGTTGGAATTTAGGAAAAAATTGTAAAAATCTTTCAAAATGTAAAATGATGATTTGAAGGACGATTGATGTTGGAAATTGATTATTTTGGTTTGGTTGAACTCGTATCGGAATGGGTGTTCAGATTTTGTGAATTTTATCGAGTCTCAAGGTGCGAGCCCGGGGGTTGACTTTTTAGTTCTTTATAAAGATTAAAGCTTTATTATCTGAAATTTTTTCTTATGAGTTTTATTTTGATTTGAAGTTATTTTGGCTAGATTTGAGCCGTCCTGAGGTTGTTTCGCTCAAGAAGGTCATTTTAGAGTAACGATCTAATTTCTTTGAGGTAAGTATCTCTTCTAACTTTGTGTGGGGAAACTACCCCCTAGGATTTGAGTCATTTGTGCTAATTGTGTCATATGAAGGACGTGTACGCGAGGTGACAAGTACGTGCTCGGGCTTATTTGTAGAAATTTGATCGTTTAGGACCTTAGGTTCTTAAGTTCATTAGATATGAAGTTGTTTTATCATGCTAAATCCTCCACTTACTAAATTTATCCTTACGTGTTGTATTTGGAATTATATTGATACATGTTTTACCCTTGTTGACAATTGAACCCTTATGTGCCTTAATTGAATTTGTTGTTATCTCTTCCGTAATTGATTGAAATTACTATTATCTCTTCTGTAATTGCTTAGCCTTAATTGTCGTTTGTTATTCCTTCCATTGTTGATGTATTCTTATATGGAATCATTGCTACACATTATCTCTTCCCTGTTGAGCTATTCTTATTGAGACCATTATTCCTTGTTGTGTCTTTCCTTGTTAGCTCGTTCCACCGTTTCTTTGTGTTCTGAAGTTCTTGAGTTGATTTACTTGTCGTATCCTTGTGTTATTGTTGTTGTTGCTATTGTATTCAGTGTTGTTGAGCCGAGGGGTATGTATGGTTGTGATGTTGAAACTGTTTTGAGGAAATGTCGTGGTACATGGGCACATATTGTGAAAGTTAGTTTGTTGACTTGTTATGTTTTGGAACACATGTTATTGTTGAGAGGATTGTTATGATGTTTGACGAGGTTTCTACCGTGCTGTTGTTATGATGTTTGCAGGAGGTTTCTGCCGTGCTATTGTTATGATGTTTGCACGAGGTTTCTGCCATGCTGTTTTTATTATTGATATACATGCGGTGGTATAAGGTCTGGGTGTTAAAACGCATGCGGTGAGATAAGGTGGGCTTGATTCGAGCGGCTACTAGGGGAACTACTAGAAGCCATGCTGTGTGATAAGGTAGGCTAAAATGCGGGATGCTATTTCGGGAAAAAGGATTTTCAAAACTAAATGTAAAAGCTCCCGTGGTGATGTAAAGAAAGATTGTGATTCATTTTCTGATTTGAAGCTACGAGGTGGTACCTCGGTAGTAATTCTTGTTGACATTTCTCCATTCTTTTGTACTTGTCTTTGATTGTTGTTTCATTAACATACTATTAATTATCTTTCTCCGTGTTGCATTATTGCTTAGTTCTGTGTAGTTAATCTTGTTGTACTATTTTTTGTTTCAATTCCATTACTGTCTTTATTACACTATACATTTTGTGGTGATCGTTTCTTATGTGCCATTCATTGTCTCTACTCTTACTTGTTGACTTGAATTTGTGGTAGAACACCTGTACATGCATACACGTAAATAGATCACCCATATCGATCTAAGAAGATGAACCCTGATGTTTTGACCATTTACATGTACTCCCGTGTACTTGTCTTATGTGTGAGAGTTATCCTGTTGGCACGTGAGTTGTCCGTGCAGTCATGAGTCATGGTTATTGTTGACACGTGAGTGGTTCGTGTGGATATTAGATATTGTCACTCCCTTGGCAGATGTCCATGCTGTTATGAATTGTAATGTGGGCACAAGATGCCGAGTGATTATGGTTCACGAATTAGGACCCGTGATTTATGATTTTGAGGTTTAGTACCTCATGGAAATTCTTGGGTAAACCTGGTGTGAAAGAGGTTGCTCATATTGAGTTGTCGCTTGTTTTCCTTTATTTGGTTTCACCGGATTGAACTCAGCTTACTTTATAGTGTTATTACCTGTTGTGTCTCGTTGCTAACTATTGCCTTTAGTCCCTATTACAAACATTGTATTATTATTGTCCCTATTACAAATATGCTTCCATTAGCAGCTATTGCAACGGAGATCAACAAATTAACATCGTACTTTCTATAGACATGAGTGTCGTCTATGGATATTACCGGCCAAAAATGCACATAACCATCATTGGCTGGTTTAAATGCCAGAACACATATCTGAATATGAATTCTTGTATTCCTGGACTCCCCTCAAGCTTCCATTCAACAATAGTCCCGGGGTTAAAATGTTGTAAAGCAGCCATGTACCTGGGTAGAACGGCAAAGGACTTATCTCAGTTACCATAAACAATCTCAAATACACGTTTACGCCCGAGAAATGCGTTTCTTTTGGTAATAGTACAGCCATATACCTGGTGAACAGATGTCACGCTTTAATCTTGTACCTTATGGACGATTCAATGTATGGAATAAAGACAAGAAAAATCACGTCAACATTCAAGTTAAAATGATTCCCACTGAATGTGTCCATATCACAAGTGTGGGTGCCAATGTATTTCCCCATAATACACATATTTGTTTTCAACTTTCTCGCACGCAACATCCATCTACAAACTTGAAACCATCTACGACAAATAACCTTGTATACTTCGGAGATGACTCATGAACCTCGATCTCACGAAACTCTTTTATGCTGTACATTTGCACCACCCTACTTAGGGCTTTATTAGCAAAAAGCATACTCTTTGACAGCACCTTGGTCTAGATTCATCCTACATTGCTATCCGAATGTCATCAAGATCCTTTGTCAGGGCATCCACATTCGGCATACTGGGCGTCTGATCAAGGTAGGGAATCGCCCTTGAATGAGTGGACACATGTGACTCGTACATTCTGGGTCTAACGGAGGTGGAGTCTGCATATATGGAACATGCTCATTGGTGGCATCATGCTCCCTCGACAAATCACGTTGCTCATTCTCATTCTCATCAGCAAAGCGCGTTTCCTCATCATCATCCCCCTCATCAAGGAAGTGCGTGTCATCTCCAGACTCATCAGCATTTGTGTCATAATCACTATCATCTTCTTGACTCTGTGCATATGTCAGATCCTGATTATATATATCGTCTTCTGGCAATTGAGTAAGCGCAGGACCTTCAAGTTGCTCGTTTTCACTGCACAACCAATAAAATAATAAGTTTCTAAATTCATCCCAACACTATATATAAACTTTATCTCTTAACTTACAACTCAAAATCTATTTGACATCCCATGATGCACATTATCGGGTTGCTGATGACTCCCAGATGGACCACCATGATCCTAAACACCAAAATTAGTCATATTCCAACTGTCTATTGGTTCATAACTTGAAAAATTCATCTCTAGCCAGCACTCCCTTTGGAATATATTAGTGTTAATACAAATATGATACATAAAAAAAATTATACAAAGGAAAATTGATATTTACCACTCGGCGTGTGGATTATGTTAACTTGGGGAGAAATTATTTCCTTGCTCCTTATTTTTCCGTGGAGATAAGATTAGATCTGGCCGAACTCTTTCAAATGTAACCTGTTTGGATAAAATTTCTCCAAAAACACCACCCGATGATTGAGGGTTATCCCTAATATTCGAAACCTCAATATTGTGAACGTTTTCAGACTTGACGTACATTTCCAATATTTTTATCACAAAAAGTTTCCGGTGTTCATCCGGAGTCCTCAAAAAATCTTTCAGAGTTTAATCGTTTTTGATGTTAAACTCAGCACAACAAGCAACCCCTTGCGGAGTAAGAGAATATGGATATCTTTCGGTTACTTTAATATTAACCGAACGTTTCCTCCCACTCATTTTTTATATAACAATGATACAAATCTATCGTACCCCATTGTAAGTGGCAACTTAATAATGCGCTGTGGAGAAAAATTATAGTGTACTGAGTTATTCTCACAACAATCTCACCCCCTCCAATATAATGAAACCCTAATTTTTTGATTTTCAGACACTATGGCAAAATGCAGAAAAATTTAAGTAAACAAATATTTGGAATGAGTAAAGGAAAATAAAAATGATGCAGAAGACTGACTTTTCCTGAATGGATTTTTTGAGAAACAATGAAGCTCCTTAAATAAGCAAAAAAATAA
>MCJB01019855.1:101592-152523 GCA_002018475.1 Nicotiana obtusifolia | reverse complement strand
GGGGGGGGTACAATAATTGAGGATATAGAGCATTCATCATAAGTTTATGTGTGTAGCACAATAACTCTATGTGCTATACCCACCGATTATTATGGGTCAGTCAGTTTCAGATATAGTGTTGCATGCACTATACCTTAACGAACAAATATGCCGTTAAGGTATAGCGCATGAAACCCATGCGTTATACATAAATTAGTCATCAGTTGGTTTTTTCACCTAATTTTGTGCTTCGTGTAAAAAAAGACCACACTTTGGTTCCAGACTCTCACAAAGCAACAAAATGAGCATGTGATTCTAGCATTGTAATAAATGGGTACTTTTGTCTTTCTTAATCATATAACTAGACCTACTATAGTTTTATATCCAATTATTCCACCTTTCCCTATACCCCAATCTTTAAGATAGGGCGAAGCCAGAGGAAACTCTGGTGGTGGCCCGCAGCGATATCGACGTGCAAATCGTTTGTCTGACTTGTATAGGGGATAAAGACTAATCGAAGCATCTAGTAGTTGGTTCCTCCAAAGTTTTCCTTAGGATAACTAGAGCGTGCGTCTATAGGGTAAAGCTAATTATTAGACGCATCGGGGACGCAACACCCTCGACCTATTCTCAAACTTTAAATAGGTAGGATGGTGCGGCTGTTTTGTTGAGACGCGCCATAGAATCAAGAGCTCCAAGTGGGCCATTTCTGATAAGCAGAACTGGTGATGCGGGATGAACCAGAAGCCGGATTATGGAGCCAAAATGTGCACTGATAAAGGGTGTTGGTCGATTAAGACAGTGGGACAGTGGTCATGGAAGTAGAAAATCGCTAAAGAGTGTGTAAAAACTTGCCTGCCGAATCAACTAGCCCCTAAAACAGATGGCGCATAAGAGCGCGACGTACACTAACCTTCGGGCAAGTTCCAGGCCCCGATGAGCAGGAGAACACACTGCTTAATGCAAAACCTTAGGCGTGAGCGACTGTCGGTGCAGATTTTGGTGGTAGTAGCAAATACTCAAATGAGAATTTTGAAGGCCGAAGAGGAAAACTGTTCTATATGAAAGGCACTTGCGCATAGGTTTGTCGATCCTAAGGGTCTGGGGAACCCCGACAGATTGTGCGTAAAATTCTTGAACCGGAACATAGCAGTTGACAGCAACATTAGGAAGTCTGAAAACATTGGCGGGGGCCTCGGGAAGAGTTGTCTTTTTTGTTTAGAAGCCTAGCGACCCTAGAAACAACTCGGTCAGAGGTAGGCTCTAGCGGCCGAAATAGCACCGCACGTTGCATGGTGTCCAGTGTGTCCTCGGTAGCCCTTGAATATTTGGAGGATCGAGTGATGTCCATGCCTGGTCGTACTCATAACCGCATCACGTTTCGAAGGTGAATAGCCTCTGGTCGATGGAATAATATAGGCAAGGGAAGTTCATAAAATAGATCCTTAACTTTGGGAAAAAGGACTGGCTCTAAGGGCTAGGCACGGGGGTCCCAATCCCGAACCTGTCGGCACTGTTCCCTCCATAATTCAACAAAAACTTCAGTTCAAAACAACTATCATTGATAAAGAGTTAGAACAAATTGTTTGAGTTTACAATAAAGAACACCATCATGATTGTTGCTGTAATTTTTTTCTCCAGAAACGGGAGTAAAGATTGCAAGAGAATCATTAAAAGATTTTCTGGGAAAATATATATATTTTTTTTTAATTTTCAATGTCCTTTGCGATTTGGAAAAATGATGAAATAAACTTCTTCGATTGACAACAAAGTGAGGTCGTAAGTCTGGTGGGTGAAACCAAACTTGGATTCGGCATCACTAGCACAAATCAGAGACAAAAAAAAAAACACAACGACAGAGCAGCTACACGATTTTGTAATTAACCTGAGAGAGCAACAGAGAGAAAAATCTCGCTGGCAAATGAAATGGATACGAGTTCACAGTTTTTCGGAGAAAGAGGCAAGAAAATCTAATTTGGAAGTAGCCAAGGAGTATTAAAATGTTGGGGGAAAGAAAAAACATATCCTCACTATTAAAGAGATGGTAATTTGCTTGCAAGGGTATTTTGGAGAATGAGAAAATTGGTACAATCTTTTATATATATATATATATATATATAATATAAAATTGAGATTTTAGTATATATATTATAACTGAGGTTAACATGTCATACTTATTTGAGTAATAGAATTGAGATTTTCCAATATCATACAAAGAATAGCTAGGATTTCCAGAAGAAGATGCCATTTATTTGATGAGAAATAAAACGAAATATCAAAAATTTGAGCGGCTGAAGCTGAAGCAGCTATTTTCGAAGTAATAGAAAGAACAGCAACGACTGGAGTAGGAGATTCTAAGTTGGAAAAGCGATTCCTCATTTCTTTCTCTCATTCAAAACCGTGCATGAAACATTCATCTCATACGGCTCCAAAGTGATAAAAGAAAGAAGAACCCATTTTCTTTCTTTTTTGATTACCTTCCTTGCATATGTCTAATTTCTGAAAAGGATTATGATGTTTAGCCATAATTCTATAATTTTTAGTACATTACTCGCCTTATGTTTTGCTACTGTAGAGACTAATTGTGCGATACTTGAGCTTAATTACGTTTTTTTATGTAACGAACACTGGAAGATAAAGATGATTGAAAATTTCACAAAAGGGTGACAAAAATACAAGAAAAGAGCATGAAAACACATGGTAGCTATACCAGGCACCACACCAGGTGACGCTTGGCTTAAAGCCAACCCCATCTCGCGTTAAGCCTGGCCTCGCGAGGCTCCAGGTGCACGTTAAGCCTGGCCCCCTGAGATCAGGCGCCCGGTGACCCTAAGTTCATGGCTTAAAAGTTCTCCTACCCGGTTTTGAACTTGGAGACCCCAACCCTAGCATATAAATACTTCGTAAACGAGTTTAGTAAAGAGTTGGACATTATTTGGAGGCAAAAACACATTGTCGAGTGACTTTGGAAGGGAAAATCATAGAGTTCTTCATCCTTTCATGCTTTCTTTGTAATTTGTTTATGAAAAATACTTGGATAATTGTTAGTATGAACATGAGTGACTAAACACTCTAGTTTCTAGGGTTGTGGATGATATGATTATTGGTGTTTATTAATTACATCTTCGTTAACTCTAATTATCATCTTGTGGTTGTTCTTTAATTCTAGTTTTTACTTGTGAATTATTATAGCTACCGATTCACCCCACTATCTATGCTATGCTCGGGAAAGACATGTTTAGATTAGACTAGAAAAAAAGAAAGCTTGTTTCTGAACCCGTAGCTTGGGGAAAGATTTCGCGGTTAGGATAGGAATATACCTAATGACTTCGCTTAGTTGAATGTCGTATTATATTTGTTCACGACAGATTTTATACCATAAGTAAATAGGATTGATATATGGTGGATAAATTAATAGTATTGTGGAAACATGCTATTTATATAAACGATCCGGCCAATTAACAACTATAGAGAATTCATATTAACGATTTTAATTTATGAACAAAATAGAATTGAAAAACCGACCATAACCCTAGAATCTTAATCTCCCCTGAGTCAATCCAAGAACACATATTTGTATTCTTGATAAATTAGTCATTATTTGTTTAATTTCCGCAATAGTATATTAATAGAAAAATAACACTCTTGATTATTTTGGACAGTTAATTAATTTGAATTAGCCTAATTAATACTAATCTAAGTCTCTGTGAATTTGACATCCGACTCTCTAGTCACTTTATTACTTGATGGCCATGTATACTTGCGTGTACTTGGGGAACCAATAAGTTTTTGGCGCCGTAGCCGGGGACTTAGCAATTGATTGTTTGGTTGAGTTAATTTCTTATAAGTTTTTTGTTCAAGTTCTAAATTTTTTTATTTACCTGATCTCTCAGGTACTCGGAAGTGAATGTCAAGGAAGAAAGACGAAGGTAAAGATAAACTTAAACCCTTTGAAAATGAACTTGGAAGACTCTTCCACAGAAACAATAATGTAGCAAAAGAAACCAAAGAAGCTGAAGAAGTAACGAGATTAGCAACACAGGTTGAGGACATAAAAAATCAACAAGTAATTGTTGAGCTTTCAAAACCTGTAAGAATTGCAGACAACCAAGAACGACTAGTGATCGCAGCTGCAAAGCCTAGCCTGCAAACAGGACACATGCCATTGTCAAATCGACCATCACCGGCCATATTGAGCTCAAATAGTACATGGTGCAACTGATTCACTCCCAAGGTCAATATGTGGAGTTTCCACATGAGTATCCACAAAGGTACATTCAGAATTTTCTGGAGATCACAGATACTTGCAATTTCCCAAATGTCTCCTCTAATTATGTCAGACTGACATTTTTTCCCTTCTCTTTTTTGGGGGAAGTAAAGGAGTGGTTACAAAAGGAGCCTGCAAATCCAATCAGAACCTAGGATGATCTAGAAAGGAAGTTCTTTATCAAATTCTTTCCCTCTCAGAAGAGTAAAGCACAAAGGAGCCAAATATGTGGATTCTAACAAAAGGAAGGTGAAACTCTTTGCTAAGCTTGGGAGCGATTCAAGAAACTATTGCGAGATTGCTCACACCATGGCCAGACAGATGAAGTCTTGGGGAGCACTTTTGTGGAAGGTCTTGATGAAGCCTCAAAGTTGTACATAGATTATGCTTGTGGAGGTACGTGCATGGAAAAACCATATAGGGAAATCCAAGCCTTCCTGAACTACTTTACTGCAAATGATCAGAACTAGTAAGGAAAAGGAGAATCAAGTAGACCAATTAGGCCTAAGATAGGTGGTATGATTGAAGTAGATGCATTCACAACATTGAGAGCTGATGTAGCCAAAATAGCTAATCAGGTTGGAAAGCTCTCTCAAGCACAAGTGCAACCGGTACAACATGTGCAACAAATGCAAGTCTATTATGAATTTTGTGTAGAAGGTCACACGAGTGATCAATGTCCACAAACCCTGAGTCAATTTACTATGTGGGGGAAATAAGCTAGAGAGCCGATGAATCAAAATGCTCAATATTGGTAACACCTACAATCCGAACTGGAGGAACCATCCTAATTTCTCTTGGGGTGAAAATCAGATTAACATGCCTTAATGTAATTACAGTCAACCACCTAAACACCCATAGCAAGTAGAGGAAATTTTGACTGACATGATGAAAAAGCTCTTGCTCGATAACGAGCAAATAATGGCTGTTAATCAATAGTTGCGTACAGAGTTCATAAATCTAGAGAAGCAATTCTGGCAGATGGTGAACAATCAAAACACTAGCCTGCTAGAGCTCTCCCAAGTGATATAGATAAAAATCCTCAAGTCAATGTAGTGATGTTGATAAATGGGAGAAAATAGGTTGAAGTTCCTAAGAAAAAAAAAAAGAAGCTATCTGGGCTCGAAGATGAAAGAGTGATATAACCTGTAGAGGTAGATGAGAAAAACAAAGCTGAGCCTGAGCATGTAGTAGAAAGGGTACCATCCCCTTTTCCTCAAAGACTGAGAATAAGGAATGATGAGTATGTTTCACAAATTTTGAGATATCCCAAAGCAAATACATTTGAACATCCCTTCGGTGGACATGCTCCGTGATGTCCAAAAATTAAGGATATAGTGGCAAATAAGAGGAGGTCAACTGAGTTTGAAAATATCGCACTTACTAAGGATTGCACTTCTAGGATTCAACACAAGCTTCCATAAAAGCTTAAGGATCTGGGTAGTTTTACCATCCCTGTGAGGATTGGTGAGATAGATGTGGGTAGAGCCCTGTGTAATTTGGGTGCAAGTATCTATCTCATGCAGTTTTCAGTGTTCAAGCAATTGGGTTTACAAGCTCTGAGACCCACCACGATGATGCTACACAGTTGGCTGATAGATCTTATGTCTATCCCTAAGGGGTAATTGAGGATGTGTTTCTATAGATTGGAAAGTTTATTCTCCCAGCATACTTTATCATCTTTGACTATGAGGCTGATGAGGTAGTTTCTATCATATTGGGACGAGCTCTTTTGGCTATGAGGATGATTAAATAAGCAGTCTTCAATGTGTATCGAGCCATTTAGTTGCCTCGTCATTACGATGACTTTGCCATGATTTCTGTAGTGGAGGTAAACGAACTAGCCGTGGAGATAAGTGCATTTAAAGAAGATGCATTCGAAAAGGCATTGATGTTATTCAATCACGTGGAACTTGAAGAAGAGGTCGAGGAGATGATGCAAACTCTGGATATATCACGCGGATACATAAGAGAAAGATCCCAGTTTGAGCCTCTGGATAGGCCAATTGGCGAGCCCCCAGAACCCTCCATTTAGGAGGCCCCTTATCTTATCTTCATTATGCATATTTGGGAAGTTCTAACAATTTAGTTGTGATTGTTTCTTCTTATTTTTCTAACTTGCAGGAAGAAAGAATGTTGAGGGTGATACACAAGCATGCCATTGGTTGGACAATGTTTGACATAAAAGGGTATTAGCCTCGCATTCTGCATGCACAAAATACTCATGGAGGAGGGACACAAGCCTAGCGTGGAACATCAACGCCGCCTAAATCCAATCATGAAAGAGGTGGTGGGAAAAGAAGTGATTAAGTGGCTCGATGCAGGTGTAGTATTTCCTATCTCCAACAGTAAGTGGGTAAGCCCTGTCTAATGTGTACCTAAAAAAGGGGTATGACTGTTGTATTGAATGAACAAAATGAATTGATCCCAACTAGGATTGTGAATGGTTGGCGAATATGCACATATTACAAAAAGTTGAATAATGCTACACGAAACATCACTTCCTTCTCCTCTTCATTGATGAAATGCTTGACAGGTTAGCCGGACATGAAAATTATTATTTCCTCGATGGCTATTAGGGGTTATAATCAGATTGGTATTACCCCGGAAGATAAAGAAAATCCCACTTTTAAATGCCCTTATGGAACTTATGCATTTATGAGAATGCCATTCGAGTTATATAATGCATCTACAACTTTTCAAATGTGTATGATGGCTATTTTCATTGATATGGTGGAACAATTTGTGGAGGTCTTTATGGATGATTGTTCTGTATTTGGTTCTTTTTTATGATGAATGCTTGACCAATCTTACTAATGTCTTGCTAGGTGCGAGGAGACTAATCTTTTACTGAATTGGGAAAAGTATCATTTTATGGTACGTGAAGGCATAGTGTTGCGAAACGAGGTGTCCAAAGCTAGACTAGAAGTTGAAAGGATAAGGTAGAAGCAATTGAAAAGTTTCCACCACCAATTTCATTGAAAGGAGTTCGATGGTTTTTGGGCCATGCAGGTTTTTATTGCCGATTCATAAAGGATTTCTCAAAAATTCCATCTCATTTGTGCAGGTTATTAGAGAAGGATGCCATTCAAGTTCAACGATGCTAGTCTGAAGGCATTCGAGGAGCAGAAAAAGAAGTTAGTGAGTGCACCATTCATAGTGGCTCCTGGCTGGAACGAGCCATTCGAGCTGATGATGCCAGTGATGGTGCAATTAGGGCCTAATTGATCCAAAGGAGGAGCAAAGTATTTCACTCCATTTACTACGCAAGCAAGACTCTTACTCCTGCTCAAATAAATAATACTATAACAGAAAAAGAGTTGCTTTTTGTAGTTTGGGCATTCGATAAATTTCGGGCATAATTGGTTGGCACCAAAGTCATCGTCTACACAGACCATTCAGCCATCAGTTATTCATTCGAAAAGAGAGATATTAAACCAAGGATGATTAGTTGGGTTTTATTCTTGTAGGAATTTGAATTGGATATCCGAGACCGTAAAGGAATAGAGAATCAAGTGGCCAATCACTTGTCCAGGTGAAAAAATCGGAATCATGTAGCTGAGGGAGATGTCATCAAGAAAACTTTCCCAGATGAGCAATTATTGGCCATTACTAGTGTGGAGATACCATGTTATGCAGATTTTGTGAATTATTTGGCAAGTGGAAAAATGCTGCCTGACCTTGAACCTCATGTTAAAAAGATGTTCTTGCGAGATCTGAGATCATATTGTGGTGTGAATCGTTTTTGTTCAAATCATGTGCCGATCAGTTAATAAGAAAATGTGTACCCGAGTCTGAGATAAATAATATTTTACATGAGGGGCATGCGTCGGCCTATTGTGGTCAGTATAAGGGAGACAAAATAGCAGCCAAGGTGTTGTAATCAGTTTCTATTGGCCTCGGTTGTTTAAATATTCTCATGAGTTCATGAAGAAATGTGATAGATGCTAGAGAACGGGAACGATTACAAAAAGGCACGAGATGCCACTGCATGGTATTATGGAGGTTTAAATTTTGATGTGCGGGGAATTGACTTCATGGGCCTGTTCCCCTCGTCCAATGGGTACAAGTACATTTTGGTGGTCGTTGATTATGTGTCGAAGTGGGTAGAAGCCATAGCTCTTCCTACTAATGATGCCAAGGTAGTGGTGAACTTTGGGAAGAAGCATATCTTTACAAGGTTTGGCACCCCGAGAGTGGTGATAAGTGACAGGGGTATCCATTTATGTAACAAGCTGTTGGATAATCTCTTAGCAAAATATGGGGTAAAACAAAGGTTGTGACCGCCTACCATCCTCAAACTATTGAGCAAGTTGAGGTGCCCAATAGAGAGATAATGTAGATTCTTTAGAAGACAGTTAGAGCAAGTAGAAAAGATTGGGGTGCCAAGCTTGACGATGCTCTATCAGCATACTAGACTCCCTACAAAACACCAATTGAAGCCTCTCATTCAAGCCGATTTATGGGAAGGCATGCCATTTACTAGTGGAACTTGAGCACAAGGCTTATTAGGCGATATAGAAGCTGAATTTTGATGCAGAATTAGCGAGTGAAAATGGTTGTTGCAATTAAACGATCTTGATGAATTTCACTTGCACGCGTATGAGAATGCCAAGTTGTATAAAGAATAGACCACGCGTTGGCATGATAAGCATATTCACAATCATGAGTTCGAGCCAGGCCAATTGGTTCTCTTGTTCAATTCGAGGTTCAGACTCTTTCTGGGGAAGCTTAAATCTAGATGGTCATGCTGGTTTGAGGTAGTAAGAGTACTCCACATGGTGCAATTGAGCTACGCATTATAGAGGTGACTTTGATCATCTGAAGTCAAAGGTGTTACTCGCCAAAGATTAGGCGAGATTCTGCTTCGTGTTAGGATGTTAAGGGAGGAAACCCATGGTGATGTTTTATTGGTCATGCCGTGACGTTAACTAAGGCGCTGGTTGGGAGGCAACCCATTTCTTAGAGTAGTTAGCTTAGTTTTCTTTTTATTATTTTTTTATTTTGGGGGACCACTGAGTTGGTTTGAGTGATTTCAGGTTAGTTGATTAGGCACGGCCGCGCTACAATTGAAAGCAAATGATCGGGAGTCAAATATAAAGCGAGAAAGCACAAAATTGCCCCGGGGATTGCCAAGCGAGGGCCCTAGCTCGCAAAAGGCCTGGTGTCGCATGCTTGGGTGCCTGCTTTTGCTTGTGCTAAGCTTGGTGTCACATGCCCAAATTCATGCTCCAGCACGCGTTTTGCGTACGCGTTAGGCTTCGTGCCGCTTGGTCTAGCGTAAGCACTGCTTGCGTGTAGCCTCGTGACACCTGCTGAGTATTTTCTCTTTTTTCCTCTTCATTTTCTTTTAAAACACAAACACACACACAACTAAAACACAAACTCCCAACCTTTCTACCCTAACACTCCCTCTCAAAAAACAAACCCCCCATTGAAAATACTCACTGCCCGACCCCTTTCTCCCATCTTTCACTCAAACAAAAATATCTACCAACTTCTCTAACGCACACACACCCAATCACAGTGCCAATTATAAATCACTCCTCCCTCTTTCAAAATCTAAATATGACTTATTGTCCATCTTTCTTCTCTCTGGGATTAGTTGAGGTGAACTGAAACATGCAAACTTTATGAATACCTTGAAATGTGAAATTGTGCATGCTTGTACCAACCCCTTGAGCCCCATAGAATTGATATTCTTGTTGCTCAAACGAGTGTTTAAAAAATCGAATCCCAAGCCGATTTAGGAGGGTATGGCGATCCTTCACCCACACGAAAGCTTCATCATATCTGGTGTGTACTACGTGTTTGTTAAAATGCCTCAAAGGCACTTTTTATCCCAATTGGAGCCCCAGTCTCTAGGATTGATACACTAGTGAGTTCTAAGCTTATCTAGCACGAAATTTAAGTGTGGAGTGGCTCACCAGAGCCGGGTTGAAGGGTTCAAGTATGCTACCTACATTGTCTTCACGTATGAACTAGTTGTCTTGTGACTAACCATGCACAATTTCATGAGGTGAAGTCTGAGTAGCATCGGTTCACTTGACAACCATGTGATAAACTCTAAGTGTGGGGTCGTAAAACCAAGTTTTAAATTGATTCATTGCCCTCCGAGTTGACTGACACACACTTCTGCAGGTACAAAAATATGGTATGTCCAAAGCCAAATGCACCACCAACAAAAAAGGAAAGGGCACAACTACAACCCCCACTAAGGGCAAGACATCTTCCGCACAGCTAATGAAAACGCGGAAAGGAGGAGAGGCTTGTAGTCATGCTTAGAGAGTTGCAAGAGGTTGTGGCCTTGGAAGCCTCACGACCAAGGCGCAGTAGCGAGCATTAATATGAGCTTAACAACATACCCCCATCAGCCAAGCCAAGGTAGAGGATTTGTAGGCCAAAGCACATGTACCCATGTTTAGCTGTGGATGCGCACTGATTGTGATCTAAGTATCCGGCGATTTGAAAGTCTATTCACAAGCTAGGATAGAGCTATGTCTTCGAGAATCGAGGGGACATTAATGTGAGCCTAGCTCGCGAGTTCTATGCTGGATGGGATCCGGATGATGAAGAGCAGTTAGTGCCTATTCAAGGAAGGTTGATAGATATCTCTTCGTCTGCTCCCTGTGCTTACTTGGGAGTACTGGATGTTCCGCATGAACCATTGGGTAACTTTATTGCCCGACTTAGCTATCAAGAGCTTCGACACACTTTGTGTTGTATCAATTTTGTGGCTACCTAGGTTCGAGATAAGAAGACTTATTGCCATAGAAAGTTCACAAAGAAGAAGATGAAACTGGAGGCCCAAGTCTAGTTGAAGTTAATCAATGCTCGATTCTTGCTATGCAATAATGATAATTTTATTGGGCGTGAGTGTGCTTGCTCTATTTCTTGATGACAGGCCTAAAGATTAATGTGGGCCGTTTGAACGCCATCAGATGGTGTAGGTGAGAAGGAGTAAGAGGATAGACAAATTATTCTTTGAAAATATGTTAATGCAGTATTTGAAAAAGGAGGAAGTGTATGAGGGGCCGTAGTTTGACATGATCATTCTGCACCACTCCAGGGGAATAACATTACGAGCATCTGGGAAAAGGAGGATAATGATATGAGTGCACTCACCGATGCCGAGTGTAATGCTCATGATGATATTTTCTAGCTTATTTTATGGGATGCTCGACTTTTTGTTACATATTGGGGGCTGCAAGCTACTCCAGAGGAGCATACTAACTTGCATGAGTGTTCGCCGCTCAATGCTCATGCCTAACGTCTGGTTGGGCTTGGTGAAGGTCAGATATTGCCTGAGAATGAATATGTGAACACACCGGAGAACTCAGAGCCCGAGCCAGAACAACCTGAGGAGGAGGCCGATGAGGATGCTGGTGGTGGAGATGATGATGAGGACTGGGTGTCACAAGTCAAAACCTACTATAGGCCATGATGGCGCTTAAAGTTGCCGTTAGGCAAGCTAACGGTGAACCATCTAAATAATTATTCATTTTATTACTTTTGAAATCACAAGTTTTATTAAATAAAGAATTTAATGCATTTGAAATCATGGATTCATACAATATTGGTAAGATATAAAATAAAAAGGTGACAATACTAAAGCAAAACCATTAACATCAACTAGAATATCCCAAAACACGAGTGCATGAGCAGCTACTAAGAAATACAATACCAATACAACATCCGATTGAAATGTAAAATAGATAGGATATCATAAATGAATATGAATGAGACTCCGTGTGCTGCAGATTGTAACATGGGATGCAACTCACTGCATAGTCCCCGCAATAGATGTGCCTTTGCGACCAAATGACCACTAGAAATATATACCTGCACAATAAGTGCAGAAGTGTAGCATGAGTACATAAATTAACGCGTACCCAATAAGTATCTAGCCTAACCCTAGAGAAGTAGTAACGAGGAGTTGATATTGACACTTACTAGAGGCCCAATAAATCAACAAGTATTAAATTATAAATGAATATGAAACACAATAGTAATATCGAAGTAAGGACTGTTACTAGCAAAAAATCCTCCAGCATTTGTGACAAGTTGAATTTCTCAAAATCTCATCTATCTCAATAGATAAGAAATATCAAGCGCTATCTCCAATAGATGGAACATCATATAAATGCCAGGTCACAATCCAAGAAACATCTCATGAATACTCGAGCTCCTAGCGATATTGCACACGAGTTATGCTGAGGTCGTATAGCCCGATCCTGAATAGTATGTACATTGTCGAGGGTCGACCGGAGCGAATCATAATGCATCTCTATATACTGCCGAGGCGATTGCCCGATCCACGGGAAAGGAAGAAACTTATCGATTTACGGACCACGTGTTTGCAATACAATAACAGGGACATAAAGTAATGCATAACTCTCACCAGCAATCGGATATCCCATCAAGCAACTCAGGGTATTGAGATTCAACCTATCATGATTTCTAATCAAATTATATTTACAAGTTCGAGTAATTAAACTAATAAGTTGAGTCAGGTAATACAAATATCGCAGGAGACTTAGTTTGCTCCGAAATCCAATACCGGCTCCAACGCTTCTCTGACAACTCAAACCGAAGCCCATCGATCCGAAACTATCCAAACAACATGAAAACCAATCAATATATACTTCAATACTCATAACTTAACAATTTATAACAATTTCCAACTCTGCTCGAAAAGTCAACAAAGTCAACCCTCAGGCCCACATGTCCGGATTTCGAAACTTTTTGAAGATAAACATTACCCATGACACTACGACTTCAAATATATAATTTATTCCTAATTCCATGTCCAATTCCATGGTCAAAATACAGAAGATATCAAATTCTAGGTTTTCTTCCAAAATCCCCTAATTTTTACAAATTCCATGTTCAAATCCATATATAATCCATGTATTTATTTTATAATAAGTGGAAATAACGTACCTCATGATATATGGGGAAAATGATATTCAAGAATCACCCCAAAATCGTCCCACATGTCCTCCAACAACTTATAAGTGAAGAAAATGAGCTCAAAGTCTCGAAATTAGATGTTTAATACACCTACCGAGCCTCTTATTTCGCGATCATGGACATTAGCCATGCAATCGCGGTTAACAAAAGTTCCGGCATCATATCCTTCAGTGCGATCGCGGCCAAATCCTACGATCGCGATGTACAATTTTTGTTTTCTTCTTCACAGATACCCTTCAGTATAATAATCATAACAATTTGTACAAAATTTTGAATGACAAAAACGATTTGATTTTTGGAAAACTAGGTTCAATGGGCTACAACGTATATTTTTGGATTATTACCCAATTCCTTATAGATTGTAAGATATAAGCTCCCGAAGTCATACTACTGACAGTGAAAATTCCTTCTACGCGATCGCGATCTTTTTTCTGCGATTGCGATTCACAAGGCCTGGAACAACTCTTTGCTCTTCGCGATCGCGAAGAGAACCCCTAGCATCAATAACAACAGTTCAAAAGGGCCTAAAAGTGGTCCGAAACCACCCGAAAACTCACCCGAGGCCCGAGGAACCCCCTCCAATCATTCTAACAAGTTTATATACCATATGTAAACTTGTTCAAAGGAACACAAATTAAACATCAAAACCAAGAATTAAGGATCAAACTCAATTTCTTAAACTCTCTTAACTCTCAAACCTTCATGCTTCGCCTAACGCGTCTGAATCCCACTTAGACATTCCGGAATGATGCCAAATTTTACGTACAAGTCACAAATAACAATACAAACTTATTCCAAGGTTTGGAATCCCAAACGGACATCGAACACCAAAGTCCACTTCAAATCAAACTTAGGAAATTCTAAAACTTTCAAAATGCGAATTGTCCACAATAAGCGCCGAAATGCTTCCGGACCATCCGATATTTAACCCGAGCATACGCCCAAGTCCTAAATCATCAGACGAACCTATCGGAACCTTCAAATCCCGACTCCGAGGTTTTTTACTCAAAAGTCAAACCTTGGTCAACTCTTCCAACTTAAAGCTTTCAAATTGAGAACTTTCCTTCTAAATCAACTCCAAACTTCCCGAAAATCGAAACCGACCACACGTACAAGTCATAATACATGACGTGAAGCTACTTAAGACCTCAAACCGCGGAACAACGTGCTAGAGCTCAAAACGAATGGTCGTGACATTACATTCTCGCCCACTTAAACATACGTTCGTCCTCGAACGTTCCAAGAACCGCTCCGATGTTTTCGTAAAATCACTGTTTGGCACCACACGTACCTGCCCGTGCCACCACAACCCATATGAGCACATCGACTCAAGCTAGACTGAAGATCCTTCCTGCTACCTTTTCCCCCAAGCCTTAGAACCTAATTCCAACATCTGGAATTTTCTACCAGGTCTAATTTTAACATACGAACATTGTATCAATCTCAACACGATATACCAAAACATGATCATGCACCCATGCTGAAATCACACAATGCACCGCATAATTGGTATGCTCATAATAACATCCTCCAACTATAGAAGCTGCAAATTCACGAACTAGATGCCTGTAGCATACCTCATAACACATATAAGCCCGGTCTCAACCCTCATAATACTGCAACGCTGAAAGAGATGTGCAGAAACTCAGAACCACCTGTCAAATCAATAGCTCATGGAATCTCTCTGCTTGACAAGAACCATTGCCTCACTCTGAGCTGATTAGTGACATATCTCTTTAATGTACATTACAATAATCCGATTTCCACTGATTTCAGGTTCAACAACTTCGTCTTACCCAGTACAAGCTGTCGAGAAATAAGCCACCTCAAACACCATTTAAAATCTCATACGACGCCATCAACACGTTAATAAGACATAAGTCGAATATGACCAATAAGGAAAAATGAACTCGGGTAAAGAACTACCCAGCCCGCATGACATTCAAATCAACCAGACAAACGCTATAAACCTATCTCAAGGGTAAGAAACAAAACAGACAAAATAAGTATAAGGAACCATACTCAACATCTCATTGTTGCAGCATGTGACCCAATCTACACATCATACCCATGGCAGCGTGCCACACGATCCACACATAACAATCAATAAGGAAATACTCATCGAGCGAAAATGCTTATACCTATGACATGCCCGAATATCACCAAAAACACGCCACGTTAATGAATACAACCCTGGGGGCACAGATAGCGCCATGCACTACAAAATGCCAAGCATGACTAAAGTGCAATAAATTACCTACATCTCGAGAACCATCTCGCTCATATAACACCAGAAGCTACACATGAACACAAGACACATGTAAATAGACTAAGAAAGGAATATCATCTACCACGCCCGAAGACTCATCCATAAGCAATGGTATGCTGAATAAGCTAGTAAGAAATATACATTCACATAAGGCCTACCCACAAACCTCAAATCCAATTCCACCCATCCCAAAATAGGTCAATAACCTTCCAAAGATCCACAATGACCCTATCCATGACACATACGATCAATCGTCAAATCAAGAACAACTACCATAATCCGCAACCAAAGGAATAGAACATCTCTCAAACATAAATCCTCATATTAGTGACAGTACCAGAATCTTCATACCTGATTTCAATCTCTACCACTTAAATGACTGATATTTCACACTTACACAGTCGTCCCATGGGAGATACTCCCACATTCGTCCGCACCAGGTAGCAAAATCTACACATGCGTGGCTACCGACCATAACCATAGATCAATACAGAATGCCTCTTCCACAGAACACCATTCTCAAGCGACACAAAAATAGAGCTAGCATACCCTGAACATCTGAAATCTCTCCTGTCAAAACTGGATCGCAACCTTGGATCCTAAAAGTCTAATCACATACCGCTCACTAAAATTATTATGCTGCCACACGAGAGTACAAGAATTTTATCATAACTCCGAAACCACCAGTAGAATAAGCACTTTATCGGCTAGAACCTTTAACTTAACTCATCTCAGAAGAAGAATTGCAACACATAACCAACTCCCCATAACCACAAAAGACGTAGAACTCAAGTCGTGGTCTAAACTGCCATATCTCTTTAAAGACCCATTTACACATAACAAAACCATCAGAATCAAATAACTCCAAATCAATCAAATCACAGAAGCTCTCAAGCCTCAAGATATAGCCACAAATCACCTGTATCCGTGCAGATTCAAACCACTACTAACTAAATCAACTTTTTCCAATTTACTCTTGATTTGCCTTCGAAACAGCACTTCTATTTATACACACAACGGACCTCAAACAACACTCATCCTGAGTGACCCAAATCACGAGACCTTATCGTCTCAATACCTATAAACCATTTTAATTATTATGCACGCACTAGCATCTCCAACTAATACACCCACTCTGAAAGATCTTCTGCGAATCCGAAGCTGTTTCCTCCATCTCTCGAACATCGCACCGCAGACCCAGTGACAATCATAGAAATACTCCAAGTCTCTTTCACACTTTGCTACAAAACTAATTCCTTAGCCACGCGACGAACTCGATAATCCTTAGGCACCGTACTTTACTTCTTGAAACCGCTAGAACCATTGTTGAGAGTCACCCCCTCTTACCTGGTCCTGAATATATAGTTAATAACCAGTGCTCCAGTAGCACGCGAATACCCCAAAAGAAGTAATCAAATGACTCTATTTCCTTGCACATTACCTTCACGAAGAAGTATCGAATCTGGGTCATTTCACGAACCCCGCACCAAATAAGGTGAAATTGTAGTACACAACCATCAAATCCATTGCTCGACTTACCCCTGCTGTTTTCTTCCTTTAGTCATAGCTAATCCACCAACGTACCGATAACCTGATACTATTAAGGTACATAACCACACGACCCAATCGTAGACAATAGGCTCTCCCACTTAGATTTAAGTTACAATCACACAAATCCATAAATCACAATGACTCCTCCTCGGTTACCATGACTTCGCACCGTCACTTTGCCAAATTCCTCGCAATCTCTTATTAAACTTTGCATAACATAACTCGAATTATCATCTCCAAATGCACACTCGACCTGCTAACCTCTACACCATCTTCTTCAAGCGATCCCACCTCACATCGTAGTACATACTTCATGTTAGATAAAAAATAAAGTTCTTCATAGGATATTTACTAGAAATCATGCAACTCCTAACACCTCACAGGAGATAGCCCACCTGTTTGGTTCCATATCGACATCTTCCAATGGCATTCCCCTTATTACAACCACCAGGAAATCAGTTAATCCTCTTGATCCCGCTCCCGCCCACCAGTCAAAAGCATTCGCTCATTCCCATCAACATCAAATGAAGGTAAAGTGATGCATCCAAAACTCGAAGTGAATAGTCGTCCCTTATGGGTTGTTGAAGCTAGCCCCATTGTAGAGAAACTTCCATATCTATGATTTAATTTGCTTTCTTAGAGTCTTTTGCCTTGTTCTTTATAATGTAGTATCAAAGCCAGCCCATCCTTTCGGAGGGAGGAACACTTTACTAAATATGTCTGAGTCATTTCCGTCATCCTCTTCCCTTGCATAATGAATATATCCCCTACTCTATGTAAAACCTTGCGCAGAAAATACGATTACCTATATGAAATAGATATCCTACCCGACAAAAAAAAAAACCTCTAATGAACTACCCCTCGTAAACCCTTACTCAGCTTTCGCCAAAAAATCATTTACACCATGGACCAAAATTCGTTCCTTAGTCTAGCAAAGATCAAAAGGAGTGGAAGAATATGTTGCTACCTCAAAACTTGACCAACATCCTATTCATGCCACTAAAAAGAACAATTCATCACTCTTTAAATCCTGAATGATTTTTCCAAACAATGGAGAAATCATGATTTTACCCATATCCATTTTGGTGCTATCCGAATCACTTTAACGTATCATAGAAAAAAAGTTCAACCTATTGTTGCTCGCCTTTCTCTTCTATATACAAGATACTATGAGTACCAACATGAAAATCGGGGTACCGCAGAAGTTACCTTAAATGCTAGCACAGTCTTCATAACTATCTTTCCAAATTTCAACATGTCCCTTTATGATCCATAATTAACCGAAACATTAAAAATTCAAGTCCAAATCCAAGGAGCTCTACAGGCTAAAGATGCTATCCAAGCCACTCTTCATCATCAAAGGGCGTGGCGGGTCCAAAATCATACCATGAATCTCTGCCTTCCTGGAGGAGGACATGCTTTACTCTTAAATATTGATGCTACGAAAGGAAACACCATGTGCACCAAAATACCCAAAAAAATTTTGAGAGATGAGCTCGTCAAAATCCTTCCTTATTCGTGGATCACAAATTATGAAAAGTTAAGGGAATCAGAAGAATATCTACAATCTGGTGAGCCAGATTTTACCAAAAGAAATGACAAAACTGTTTCCATAAGCTTTGATCATTCCCATCTTTCAAAACCCAATAAAACCATTTTTTCTTGTCAAATGATTTAACTTAAAGATACAACAGATACATACCATTCTAGAATATACAAGGCATCATGAAAGAACATGACCGGTGCCAACATTTCGACAAAAAAGGGTAAAAGAGTTTGGTGGTTCAAATGCCCGTTTACAGGACACTGCCCAGGGGATCTTAGTTGTGACTGCCAAGACTATTTTGAAGACCCTCTTGGAGAATTTGATGAACGCTACTTGCGTCATTGGGAAAGATTTGGCCTCAACGAAACCAAACTTGAAATCAAGAAAAATGAGAAAACCACTGAAAAGCAATTTCGAGCCAAATATGAAAATAAAGATCCTTCAATTGGCTAATTAAGCCATCCAGGTAAATATGAATTTCTTGTCAGTTACAAACCCCAGTAATGGCCAAAATAACAAGAAACATTCACTCCATGATGGGAGACAATGAAATAACACCCAAACCATAACCATCAGCTCATAATGCCTAAGAGTCCAAAAGGCCACCAACACCCAAAACTCCATCAACTTAAAATACCCCAAAGTCCACACAACTACAAATATTCATGTTAAGCCCTTCAAGTTCCAGTTATACCCAAGATTTTTCTTCACTTCAACCTTTTGAAAATGAGGGTATCAGCCATCCTCCAAAAATCCCCAAGAAAAATATAGTGCTACCTACTGGACAAAAACCTCCATCAAGTGATATCGAAGCAACAATGAACTGGCAATTTAGAAAAGTCCATCTGTCAAAACAAAGTGCTGAACAATATTGGCAACACCATTAAGAACTTGGCCCATACACAAAACAAGATGATGAGTAATGTGGAAAAAATTGAGAAAAAGGTGGAGCGGACATCATCTCACCATGCAGGATTAATTAAAGCCCTAGAACTAAGGTTGGCAAATTTACAATATGAGATTTGTCCGCTAGGAAGTTCCCTTTTCCAATTCTTCCAACAACAACAAAAGGAGATGATTTCCATCAGAGAACAAATTCAACTTTTGAGAAATGATCGCTTTGAATCACAAAAATTTGATAATTTCTGATCAAAAGACTCCAGACCTTTATTTCTCCCAGCCAAGAAGCATGTCAGAAGGAGATACCACATGGTCAGAATCTCTAAATCATCAAACGATGATACAATGGAAGATAGCTCTCAATTAAGCAATGAATCCACAGCAAACTCTTCCGAAGAAGACTATCCCCCAATATTTGTGAACCAGCCAAGAGAGCTAGAAATATCTGCGGTAGATGAGGATCAAGAAGGCATGACAGATGAACTAATCCCAGAAAGAAGATATGAGCCTGTAGCGTCAAAATCAGTTGGAACTTGCTTCCACACTTTCACCTTAGATGACGTCAATGTTTCAAAATGGCCTCAAAGGTTCTAAGACTTCTATACTTGGATGGTAACCAAAAACTTGGTGGAACGAGAAAAGTATATCATCCTGTCAAAACTCACTTCACGGTTCTCATGAATCCTCAGAGAATGGAGGAACTCACTTGAGAATCAAGACAATAATACTTTTCTTACTTCTCAATATTTTGCCTTCAACTCAGAATCCTACATGAAGTATTCTGCGGAGATACTAGCCAAAGACAAGAAAAAATACAAAGACAACTCTTCGAAATGAAGTGTGTGTCATTTGATACAAATGACATTGACAACCATTTTAAAAAAATGGCAAAGATATACTTTGAGATTGGCGGAGACATCAACCTAAAGTAAGCCTTTGTCTTTTCCCTTCCAAAGTTGTTGGCAAGTCGAACCATGACTATCATTGAAGAAAATTTTTAGTCAATAACAATCCCATAAGTCGGCTACATCAGGCGAGCTATTTTCGTCTCATTGAATGACATTTGTACGAAAGCGGTCTGCCTTATCACAAATTATCCAGCAAAATCTAACGCTTGACAAAGCATGTCGTATATCTGATCTGATCGCCGAATCAGGATGTTCCTGCTACACATCCAGGCGAGGGGAAGGATTCAGGAGGTTCAAATGACCATGAGTTCTAGATGGGAAATCGAGGTCCAGGAGACGCACAAAATAATTCAGACGCAGGAGGCCCGTAAATTTTCACAAAAAGAACAGATGCTTTATTTGCGACAAGATTGGATATTTCGCAAGAAATTTTCCCCAATCGAGGAAATCTATCAAACTCCTTCAAGAGATTGAAGATTACACTAGCATACATCTCGGAGAAGAAGAGGACCTTGAGTCCATATTCTCTATAGATGATGAACCCACTGAAGAAACTTTATTCTCTCTTGATATATACGAAGATCATGGTGATGACCATTACCAAATTTTAGAACCAATGGCTAAAGCCTGAGAGGAGATCAATGCTCTCGTAGTCATCTCTCAGGTGGAACTCAATGTTTATCCATCCAAATGGGATAAACCAACTCAAGTTATTGCTTTCATTAACACTGGAGTTGCTTGTTCACTCATAAATCCTGTTGTTCTCCTTACAGATCAATGGGTGCCACACTTTAGGGACTTCAACTTACATCAAATGCAATCCTGACAACAACCGTTATCACAAAGCACCCAATCATAATTGAAATTTTTCCAAGATTGAAGTAAAGAACTAAACTAATAGGGTTTGATGTACCAAAAAAGGACCTTATTGTTGGATTTGACATTTTTGAACAACTGAAAGATCTTCTCCAGATCAGGGCTAAGGGGATAACCTTAAGAAGTAGTTCAAACCTTATTATGAAGTTCCAAGGCTATTCCAAATCACCAACGATGAAAAAATCTAGGAGATTGAAGGAAATCTCATTAAGCATTCATATGCTGAATCTCGCAAGGATTTTATGAAGAAAAGAAAAAGCCTGTTATGGAAGAATGAAGAGTTTTTTATCAAGCTCCCTTTCAAGAAGAATGAAAACATCAGTCCAACAAAAGCCAGTCATTCAGGCATAAACCCATATCATCTTCGGCTTGGAAAGAAAGAATGCGAAGAACTCTTGAAATTTGATCTGATAGAGCCATCGGATTCAAAATGGGCATGCGAAGCATTTTATGTCAACAAAAGAGAAACAAACAAGAGGAAAACTCAGGTTGGTTATTAACTAGCAACCACTTAACCACTTCCTCCAAGGTGATAAATTCCCTATCTCAAATAAACTCACTCTTTTCTCCCACTTAGCCAAGGCCAAATATTTTTCCAAGTTTGATTTAAAGTCTAGATTTTGGGAATTGGGAATCCACCCCAAAGAAAGAGCTGAAACAGGATTTTGCATCCCTGATCACTATTTCAAATGGAAAGTCTTGCCCTTCGGATTAAAAACTGCATCATCCTTGTTCGAAAAAGCCATGATAAAAATATTCTAGCCCATCCTCCAAACCTCTTTAGTTTACATTGATGACATCTTGTTATTCAGTGATACATTGGAGGAACATGTCAACTTTCAGCAAAAAAGATGGTTCTTGCTCAAAAAGAGATTGATTTTCTCGGAATGCATTTTGTCCAAGGAGCATATAGTCCAGGACCACATATATGTTAGGAACTGCTCAACTTTCCAGATACCAGCCTCATAACAAAGCAAGTCCAACAGTTCTTGGGTGTAGTAGATTATGTAAGAGATTTCATCTCAAATATCTTTAGATACATTTCTCTGCTCATAAAGATACTCAAGAAAAATGCTCCGTCATAGGGAAAAGAACAAGATGAAGCAGTCAGGAAAATAAAGGAGATATTTAAAGATGTCAAGCCCCATTGCATCCCTTCAGAAGGTAAAAAGAGACTGCAAACTGATGCCAGCAATGAATATTGGAGAGTTGTTCTATTTAAAGAAAAGATGGCCAGAGGAAAATAGGTAGATATGCCAAAGGAACGTTCAAAGATGCCAAGCAACATTATCACTCCACTTTCAAGGAAATTCTTGCAGTGAAGAATGGAATCAAGAAATTTAACTTTTCCTGATTCATGCAGAATTTCTGATAGAAATGGATATGAAGGCCTTCCCAAAGATAATCCAGATAAATGCAAAATTATTCCTAATCCTCGAATTCTTAGATGGCCTAGTGGTTCTCTCCATACAAGTTTCAAGTCAAGCACCTGAAAGGAAAGGATAATATTCTCGCAGATTTTCTATCTTGACCGGAAGAATTCTCAAAGAGATTTTCCCCAACAAAGATGAAGTCAAAACAAAAGCTAATCAACCACATCTTCATGTTTTTAAATGTACTAGGAACAAGTTCATTGAAACCAACAGATCATCCACCAGAGTTGTTCAACCTCATGGATCCCTTCGATCCATCAATTATAATGGAAATAAGAACTTATTATGAGCTCCAAGCTTTCCGGAAACATGGAGGATCCATTCTTGAGCCGTATGGATCCATTCTGCCATATATTCATAGCACAAGCCAAGGATTTTCCACAGGAACTTTTATGATTTATCTGGTACTTATGCCATCAGTATTATATTTTCATGGAATTCAAGTGCAACACTTTCAAAGATTTTGACAACATTGAACCTGCCCTTAAAGTATTTTTGTTATGGTTCAATCCTCGAAGATATTGGATAAAATTTTTCAACGATTCCTATGAAGCAAAGGTAGTCATGTTCCATAGGCCAGTGAAGATTGTTAATGGAAAAGTCCAAGCGCAAGCAGAAGTATCATTCTGGTCGAAATTTCACGTGTCCATTTTATCCATGGAAGAAGAATATAGTGAAGGACAAAGAACTCCAGAAAATAGGTGTATCCCAAGAGAGATATGGCCAAAAGATTGGGCAAGCTGGAATTATACCAACACCCATCCTCACTAGGAAAGATTTTGAGAAGCAGCAAAGGAATACCAGATACCATACGAAGTCATGCGAGAAAAATCACCCAAGACATCTCCAGATTAAGGTTAAAATTACATCTCTCAATCCAAAGAAGAAGGAATGCAGCGAAGTAGGATCGTCAAGCTCTGGACATTACTACACAAGATCTTTGAAAAGATGCCTAGAGGACAAAGCCCGAGAATCAACGCAAGATAATCACCTAAATCCTTGCCAATCTCACCTTTATCCCATATTACCTACCAAAAAACCGTAAAAAATCATCTAGCCATACCAAGACAAAATTCGACATATTTCCATACTATCCGGGCCCCACTTTCACATGCTTCCACATGCTTTATCACATGGAGCACCCAACCTTCACATGCTCCAACATGCTTCCACATACTATACCATGTATATTTCACCTCTTTAACATGTTTTCAAGAGCTTCTTAGTGTATATTAGTTGCTTGACCAAAGGTCCTTCACATGTTTAAAAGGACCCACTTGTTGATAGGTTTGCCATGTAAGATATATTTATTTTATAATATAAGTTTTTCTTGTAATAACCTCCTAGCCCTATATAAAGGAGGCAATGTAGTAGTTGTAGGATCATCTTGTAACCTTTGTGAATCTTTGTGATATATTACATATGAGTTCCTTCTAAATTTTCCTCTTGTTCTTTCTTTCGAATGAATGGAAAGGCTGGTCCCTGTATAAAAATAGAATACTCTAAGAAAGTAAGCTCATTGTAGTACGAAAATTTGGCTAGTTATAACAGCTAAAGTTGGTTATAGTACAAAAGTTTTCTAAGTTGTGCAGCTTGGCAAGCTGTCCTGTCACGACCCAAAATCCCAACCATGATCGTGATGGCGCCTCTCATGAAAACAAGGCCAGCTAATTCAACTAAACTTCATTCAAACAGTTAAAAAATACAAAAATAATATAAGTACGGTTTAATAAAAGTAATTTGCGGCAAAATACAGTGAACCATCCCGACTACAGCCCGAACCGGGGTGTCACAAAGTCATGAGAAACTAATGAAAATTCTAATAATAAGATTACTAACACAATATCTTGGCACAATTGTTCGAAAATACTGGAAATAACAAGATAAAAGAGATACGGGGCTACGGACGCCAACAGCTACCTCGTAGTCTCTGAATCGCCGCTTTGACAGTAGTAATCAATGTCTCAGAGCGGAACCGATAACGCCTGAATCTGCACATATGGTGCAGGGAGTAATGTGAGTACTTCCAACTCACTGAGTAATAATTATAAATAACAACTGAGAGTAAGAAAACACATAAGACATATAACAATCCATAATGAAACAGTAAAACATGTAAATAATCAAGTCAATAACATGATGTAAAAGAAAATATCATGACTGGCCAAGTCATATCTCGTGACGGCGTGTCACTCGTTCCCATGGGTACCCGGCGCTTACTGTGGGGGGTGCAGTAGCACAATATCTCGTGACGGCGTGTCACCCGATCCATTCACATCACATCTAGTGGCGGCGTGCCACCCGATCCCATTAAAATCATTTAAAAATATCATTTGAATTTCAAAACTGAATTTAAAAAATGAATCAAATCAGTTAGAAGACAGTAATAAATTACCCCTAAAGGGTTCACATAACCTGCACGAACCCAAATAATACCCCTGAAGGGTTCACATGACCGGCACGAAGCCCAAATAATACCCCTGAAGGGTTCACATGACCGGCACGAAGCCCAAATAATACCCCTGAAGGGTTTACATAACCAGCAAGAAGCCCGAATATGGCAATCAGCCCAAATCGTGATGATAACACGTACGTTTCAATCAAATATATAGTAAAATCATCAATCGGGACGGACCAAATCACAATCCCCGGTAGTAAACGACCCCACACTCATCATCGAGCTCGTGCCTCACCTCCATATAGCACTATGATGTGCCATCCGGGGTTTCAAACCCTCAGAACATCATTTAAGATCATTACTCACCTCAAACCGGCTAAATCCTTAGCTCGCGACGTCTTTGCCCTTCAAATTGGCCTCCACGCGCGTCGAATCTACCCAAAATCGTAACGAATACGTCACAATTAATTCGATTAAGTCAATAGTATTTATAGGAATAAATTCCATATGAAAATACTAATTTTTCCAATAAAATCCGAAATTTGCACTTAAGTTCGCCCGTGGGGCCCACATCTCGGAACCCGACAAAAGTTACAAAATCTGAATACCCATTCCGATACGAGTTCAACCATACCAAATTTACCAAATTCCGATAACGAATCGACCTCCAAATCTTAAATTTTCATTTTTGAAAGATTTTACAAAAATTCCAATTTCTTTCATCAAAACTCGAATCAAACGATGAATATGACCATGGATTTGTGAAATATAGTCACTTTCGGATGTAGAACACTTACCAAGTCGAAGTTATGAAGAAATCCTCAAAAATCGCCCAAGAACCGTGCTCCAAAAATCCAAAACGAAATGAAGAAAATGACCATTTTCGGTCCTTAAATTTCTGCCATCAACACTGCCTGGAAAACAGCAGTACCAGCCAACTTTAATCTATCATAACTTTCTATATATATGTCCAAATTATGGATGGTTTATCTTTTTGGAAACTAGATTCGAAGGACTACAATTTTTATTTTTGGATCATGTCCAAATTCCTTACAGATTACGAGATATAAGCTTCCAAAGTCGGTCCTGTGCACCAGAAATTTCTGCCATCAACACTGCCTGGAAAATAGCAGTACCAGCCAACTTTAATCTATCGTAACTTTCCGTATATATGTCCAAATGATGGATGGTTTATCTTTTTGGAAAATAGATTCAAAGAGCTACAACTTTCATGTTTTGCAATTTTTCTTATTCCTTATAGATTACAAGCTATGAGCTTCCAAACTCGACTACTCGCACCAGTTTTCTGCAATTTTTTTTTTCTGCAATTTTTTTCATTTTTTTCTAAAGATGAAATAGTCCGTTTAACCACCCAAAACTCACCCGAGCCATTCGGGACCCCGTTCGGATATACCAACAAGTCCTAAGACATATTATGGATTTAGTCGAGGCCTTAAATCACATTCAACAATGCTAATAACACGAATCATACCCAAATTCAAGCCTAATGAAACTAATAAATTCCAACTTCTACATTCGATGCCGAAACCTATCAAATCGAGTCCGATTGACCTCAAATTTTGCACACAAGTCATAAATGACATAACGGACCTATGAAGATTTTCAGAACTGGATTCCGACCTCGATATCAAAAAGTCAACTCCTCGGTCAAACTTTCCAAAAATCTTCCATTTTCCAACATTCGCCAAAATGCATGAATTGTCCTATGGACTTCCAATTTCAAATCCGGACACACGCCTAAGTCTGAAATCACCATACGAAGCTGTAGCAACTCTCGCAATTCCATTCCGACCCTCGGATCAAAATCTCGCCTAACAACCGAAAATCGCCAAAATACTAACTTCACCAATTCAAGCCTAATTTTACACCGGACCTCCAAAATCAATTCCGATCACAGTCCTAAGTCATAAATCACCTCCCGAAGCTAACCGAACCATCGGAACTCACATCCGAGCCCTCTAACTCATAAGTCAACATCCGGTTGACTTTTCCAACTTAGACTTTCTTAAAAGAGGCTAAGTGTCTCATTTCTTGCCAAACTCACTCCTAATGCAAACTACTCAACTCGATCACATAAAACATGGATAACGAAGCATAATGAGACAGAAAATGGGGAAAACGGAGCGGTAACTCACGAGATAACTAGCCGGGTCGTCACACGTCCCTTATGGTAGTTGAAGCTAACCCTTTTGTAGAAAAACCTTTGCCACTATAACAAATTAACTGTTTGTGTAGCTTGGCAAGCCGTCACTTATGGGTTGTTGAAGCTACCCCTTTGTAGGAAAACTTTCGTATCTATGATTTAGTTTGCTTTCTTGGAGTCTCTTGCTTTATTCTTTGTAGTGTGGGCCGTCATATTCAAACTTCCGAAGCACAGAAGCCACCATCTCAAACGAAATACAGAGACTTAGTCCCTTGTTCACCATGAAAATAAACATACCAAGCTCTCTAGAAGCATGTGGCTATCCTACCACGAAATATATACGATACGCTAACATTCTCACTCTGAGTTAACCATCTTCCGAAGCGAACTACTCAACCTCTAGCAATTCAACCTACGTGAGGCACCTCCCACCATGTACTTCCTCATCCTTCGCAACCCAAATACTGCATCAAATCATAATCCATCTCCATAGTACCCGAACCAATAAATTGCTACCAACTCTAACACTCCTTGAAGATTATCTATCTCGAGCCATCAACATTAGAAACACTTATTCGACTCTTAAACCGCTACACACCGCCATATCTAACAACTGCTTCTTAGACAACATTTCACAATACCCTACCCCCGAAGTCAAATAGAAAAAGACCATAACACCGACGAGCCTTAATGCATTCAAACAAGGACGACGAAACCATATCACAAATGAGAATTTCCACCAAGTTCGAAAATATCCGATCTTGCTACTCCGTCGACCAAAGACTGAACATCCATAGTCCAACAATCTTTCCACCGTTGGGATAAAATGCCAAATTTCTAAACCATGAACCGAGTACTCCTCCTCTCAAGTCATTCATTGTAGTTACACATAATTAAGCATCCTACCGTTTACACAAGCACTGCGCGGTAACAATGCATGAACATCACACTACGCCGTGCACAGCCTCGAAATCATAAGCAACACTAACACTAGGTTGAAACGATGGAACACCGCTCCACAAGGCGACGATAATAGTCCGCCAACATACATAGGAAAACATATCCTGCACCACATCTGCAGCGCCACTACAACTCGTAGGTGCACAACAGAGACTGAATGCTCGACGTTGCGTAATAATGAGTGGGAAGGAAATGAAGACATAAGCTTACACGAAATCAAATTGCAGGACAAGGAATCAAGAAAGAAAGTTCTCTTAACAGTCCTGTAGCCTCTCAAAGATAAGTACATACGTCTTTGTACCTAAGTGAACCTAGTGCTCTGATACCAAGTTGTCACGACCCAAAACCCACTATAGGTCGTGATGGCGCCTAACCTTGCCATTAGGCAAGCCAACGATGAACGATCTAAATAATTATTCATTTTATTACTTTTGAAATCAAAAGTTATATTAAATAAAGAATTTAATGCATTTGAAATCATGGATACATATAATATTAGTAAGATATAAAGTAAAAAGATGACAAGATTAAAGCAAAACCATTAACATCAACCAGAATATCCTAAAACCCGGTGTCGCAAGTGCATGAGCAACTACTAAAAAATACAATACCAATACAACATCTGTCTAAAATGTAAAATAGATAGGATAACAAAAATGAATATGAAGGAGACTTCGTGTGCTGCGGATCGTAACATGGGATGCAGCTCACCATAAATTCCCCGCAATAGCTGCGTCATTCCGCCTATATGACCACTAGAAATATATACATGCATAATAAGTGCAGAAGTGTAGCATAAGTACGTAAATCAACGCGTACCCAGTAAGTATCTAGCCTAACCCCGGATGAGTATGAATATGAAACACAAATGAATATGAAACACAACAGCCCAACAAATCGACATGTATTAAATTATAAATGAATATGAAACACAACAACAATAATGAAGTAAGGATTGTAACTAGCAAAAATCCTCCAACATTTGTGACAATGTGAATTTCTCAAAATCTCATATACTATCTCAATAGATAAGAAATATCAAGTGTTATCTCCAACAGATAAGGAATATCATATAAATTCTGGGTCTCAACAAAGAAAAATCTCATAAATACTCAGACTCCTAGCGATATTGCACACGGGTTATGCCGAGGTCGTACGACCCGATCCAGAATAGTGTGTACACTATTGAGTGTCGACCGGCGCGAACCAAAGATGCATCTCAATATACTACCGAGGCATTCGGCCCGATCCACATGAAAGGAAGAAACTTATCGAATTACGGACCACGTGTTTGCAACACAAGAACAGGGACATAAAGTAAGCACAACTATTCTAGTAATCAGATATCCCATCAAACAACTCAAGGTATCGAGATTCGACCTAACATGATCTCTAATCAAATTAAATTTACAGGTTTGGGTAATTAAACTAAAAAATTGAGTTCAGGTAATACAAATATTGATAGTCCTAAGTTTACCTGGACATAAGCATAATTTTAGCTACGTACGGACTCTCATCACCTCATGCATACATATCCCCCACAACAAGTAGTATATAATAAATACATCACCTATGGGGTAATTTTCCCCTCACAAAGTTAGACAGGAGACTTACCTTGCTCTGAAATCCAATAACTGGCTCCAATGCCTCTCTAACACCTCAAACTGATGCCCTTCAATCCGAAACTATCCAAACAACGTGCAAACCAATCAAAATATACTTCAATACTCATTATTTAACAATTTATAATAATTTTCAACTCCGCTCGAAAATTTAACAAAGTCAACTCTCTAGACCACATGCCCGGATTCCGAAAATTTTCGAAGATAAAAATTACCCATGACACCACGAACTCAAATATATAAGTTATTCCTAACTCCATGTCCAATTTTGCTATCAAAAACCAGAAATATCAAATTCTAGGTTTTCTTCCCAAATTCCCTAATTTCTACATAATTCAATGTTTAAATACACATATAATCCATGTATTTATCTTACAATAAGTGAGAATAATGTACCTAATGATATATGGAAAAAATGATCTTTAAGAATCACCCCAAATCACCCCACATGTCCGCCAATAACTTAAAAGTGAAGAAAATGAGCTGAAAATCTTGAAATTAGATATTTAATACACCTGTCAGGCCTCCTCCTTCGTGATTGTGGTGATTAGCCATGCGATCATGATTAATAAAAGTTCCAGCATCATTTCCTTCATCGCTATCGCAGCCAAAATCCCACGATCGCGATATACAAATTGTGTTTTCTTCTTCACATACACCCTTTGATATAATAGTCATAACTTTTTCTAAGAACTTCCAAATGACAAATAGTTTGATATTTTGACAACTAGATTCAAAGGGCTATAACTTTTATTTTTGGATCATCCCCTAATTCCTTACATATTGTAAGATATAAGCTCCTGAAATATGATCACGAACAGTAGAAATTCCATCTACGCGATCGTGACCTTCCTTACGCGATCCTGATTCATGAGGCCTGGAACAACACCTTGCTCTTTGCGATCATGGTCCAGACCTCCGTGATCGCAAAGAGCACCCCTTACATCAGATTACAGCAGTTCGAAAGAGCCTAAAAGTGGTCTGAAACCACCCCCAAACTCACTCGAGGCTCGAGGAACCCCGTCCAATCATTCTAACCAGTTTATTATACCCTATGTAAACTTGTTCAAAGGCTCGAAACACGAATTAGAACATCAAAACTAAGACTAAAGATCAAACTCAATTTATTAAACTTTCTTAACTTTCAAACCTTCATGCTTTGCCGAACGCGTCCGAATCCCACTTATACATTCCAGAATGATGCCAAATTTTTCACGTACAAGTCACAAATCACAATACGAACCTATTCCAACACTCGAAATCCCAAACGGACATCGATATCACCAAAGTCCACTTCAAATCAAACTTAGAAAATTCTAAAACCTTCAAAATGCCAACTTTCCACCATAAGCACCGAAATGCTTCCGGACCATCCGATACTTAACCTGAGCATACGAACAAGTCCAAAATCATCATACGAACCTGTTGGAACCTTCAAATCCCAATTCCGGTGTCATTTACTCAAAAGTCAAACCTTCATCAACTCTTCCAACTTAAAGCTCCCAAATTGATAACTTTCCTTCTAATTCCTTTGATGAGAATGTGTGGGGGAAAGCTCAAACCCAATTCCTTCAGTAATGAATACGAGCACAATTTGAATTCTTGGGGAGTTATGCATTTGTGTATTAATAAGACCATTTACTATTTCTTGAAGCTCAATCTCTCCCGTAGATGAAAAATATAGCCAAGAGAAACCATGAACCATAATAGAAGAGTTTGTCCCACCCATGAGTAAATCTTTCATAGTAGCCTCATTAGACCGTATAACTTTCTTGATATATCCAAATAATAGGTAGGAGCATAAACTGAACATTCTGGGGCTACAATTATTAAATTGTTAGCAACGTATAAAAACTCCCCTCTTGAGTAGTTGCTAATATGTAGAAGAGAACTCTGTAATAGTCATTTCTGTACATTCAATATACTATACAGATAGAGGAATACATAGAGTTGAACATAATAAAATAAGAAATTGAAAGATTTCATTGAAATTATTCTTTTGAAAATTTTTCGAAAAGCTAACCATAGGTTCTTCTCTCCATCAGAACAATATGGCCATTATGACCATTACTAAACTTGCTGAAGGATGAAAGATAACCAAGGTATATCTTTTTTATCAGAGGTTTAATCGTCTTTCCGTTCGAGAAATCAAAATAAGAGGCTCAAGCCATTGCATCTGATTCTAATTTTTCAAATTCGATGAATATTAGTTGATCGTATATATATATATATATATATATATATATATATTTATATATTATATATATGTATATATATAAGTATATACGGCGTAGCCTAAAAGGCGCGCGTACTATGAAGTTGTGTCATTCCTTATATATCTCTTCACTTTCCTCTCCCATTTCGATGTGGGATTCGCCTAAGGTAACACGTGCACCCCTTCTTCAGAAGCTTGCAGGCCTAGAAGCCTGCCAGTTCTGCTTGACTCGCTCATCAGCCCCTCCTCCGTTATGGACATCACATTCACCCCCTTAGAACTCAGTGTCCTTGCTGAGGTTTGCCCCATCACTTACTGAGGAAAATTCGGCTCTAATACCATATTTGTCACAGCCTATGCCTATGGAACATATTTTCTGCTTTGAGCCTAGGCCCGCACAAAATATTGTTTTTGGGTTACGCCACCTCGAGCACCAAAAGTGAGTGTACCATGTGAACTTGAATCATGCCTTATATAGCTCGTCACTTTCCTCTCCTATTCCGATGTGGGATTCGCTTAAGGTGACATGTGCACCCCTTCTTAAGAAGTTTACTAGCCTAGAAGCCTACTAGTCTTGCTTGACCCGCCCTCATCAGCCCACACACTGTCATGGGAATCTCATTCATACACACACACACACACACACTTAATTTGGATTTAGAATGTGGATTTCATGTTGAAATACACAGACAAATCAAGAGTGGTTGTCAAATGTCAACCAACTTCAATTTCCTGACAATGATTTTCTCTGTAGATTTCGTCAATGTTTTTACGAAACTTAGCTTAAAGTAACAATATGAAACAAGGAAAAACAAGAGAAAGAGAGAAAGATAAGAGAGATTCTTATTTCTTCCATGTATTCAAGTGTATACGATGTGATGCCCAAGCCTTCTATTTATAGGATTATATTGAGGTAATACGAAGGGATGTAATGAACATGGTATCAACTATTGATCATGAGGGAAGATCATGGAGGAGGTTATGGAGGTGTGGGAGTTACAACCATAATGGTAAGAAGTAGTGGGAGGTTAATGGAGAAGAGTAGTGGGAGTAACTTCTTTAGGAGTTATAGACATCCACTACATAATATAATATTTCATAACACTCCCCCTTGGATGTCTATGAAAAATGTGCCTCATTAAACCTTACTAAAAATACCCTGTGGGGAAAAATCTTAGTGGAGGAAAAAGAGTACATATATCTTGTAATACGCATTACTTGCTGCCTCATTAAAAACCTTGCCAGAAAAATCCAATGGGATAAAACCTTAGCTATAGGAAAAAGAGTACAACGCATATTTGCCCCCTCCCCCTGATGAAAACATCACTTTATTTATCGGAGACGACGAATTCCAATCTTATATAACAACTTCTCTAATATTGAGATCGGCAACACCTTGTGAAGAAGTTTGTCAAATTATCACTAGAACAAATTTGTTAAACGATCAAGTCTGAAATAGAACTTTGGTGAAATATACTTTATTTTGTCTCCTTCGATAGTCCTTCTTTCAATTGAACTATGCATGTTGTATCGACTTCAATGTAATTGGAATCTTGTTGAATGTCATAATATGGAAGTACCCTCACAGACAAATAGATTATCTGAACAAAGAACTATGCCCTACATTTGTATAACCAACAAAACCTTAATAATATTTGTTAGAATAAACAAATCTATATCAAGGATCCCTTTTTCAATATAACACTAACAATCCAATATCTCCACATAGGCTTTATACTTTCAGGTGTTGGGACTTTCCGTCCAACTTCACATTGCGTATTTTTTATTTGGCCAATCATTAATATATCTAAACTTCACTAACAGTCCAATATCTCCACATTTTTTTATTTACTTTGGTTCCACCATCACTAAATAGAGACATAACTTATCGAGATCTCATTATTTTTAGGTATCTAAGCCTCTTCCATGAGATCTTATAAAATATTATATCGTGGTGCGCTACTAGAGCACTTGCCTCCTTATTATGACCATCTTGACAATTTGCTCCAATCTTCTTCAAGGAGTTTTATCTTTGGAACCGATTGGTCTATTCCACTTCATGTGTTTCATAAACTCTGTCATGGACTTATTCTATTTGGAGCATTAACAGCTGATATATGACATTTGGCTTTGGGTCAGCAAATCTGCCTGGCAATATTTTACAAATGAATTATCACCTGAACTTCAAATTTATATTTTCTTGTACGAGGATCTAGGTGTACTCATATAATTCATTCCATGTATTACTTTTTCAGCTGCCCATATTCGTTTCCTAATTTTGGGATCACCAACACATATTTCTAACCTTTTTTGGGGACCCATCTTTGGGCATTGTGGTGGAAATATTAAATCATATGGCACATTCATATCTCTAGATGGAAATTATTTGGTTCCTGACCCTGAACCAATTGTGATAGGGAGAATTTATCTTAGCTTGTTGGCTAGATGTACAAGTGTTGTTTGTATATGAAATAATATACCTCATGCCAAATTCTTTTTTGGGAGTTTTGTTCTCATAACTAATGATTTAGCTATAATTGGGAGCATATAATTTTTGGTAAACCAACTTGAATTTAAATAGCATTATCAAGATAAATTATCATAATTTACATTCTGAAACTATGCTCCAATAATTTGAGCAAGCAACCTTACAAAAGCCAAATTGCAAGTTCATAACAAACGCACATGTGACCATAAAATAGATGCATCTTTAAAATCATATAATAGTAAATAGTCCACATGGCAGGTGACTGGGTCCATAAATATACCACCTTTTATTCGTTCCAGAAATCAAAATCAAGGGATTCAATCCCCACCTTAGCTGGTATGAGAATAAGCAGCACAAGATAATTCTTGAAGAATCTTCTATTTCTTCAATATATGCCAATGTGAATTCTCAATTAATTTTCATATCATAATTGAACCGGGATGGACAACCGGTCATGCCAACTAATATTTGTTTCAATAAACCTCTAATTTACTTATGGCATGTGATTGCATCATCATGCTTATACTTGTGTAGTGCAAATAGAAAGAAAGTCGGGTAACCTTTTATACTTACTCGGTATGATCATAATAATATGAAGATATTCAATCTTCCTTTCAATTATTGTCTCGATATGCCAACTGTTTTTGCTTATACATTTGAAACTCAAAAAGTTTCTTTTAAGACTTACTATAATATCAATGTCAAGAAAATTTTATTTATCCGGGTAGTAACAAATTAGTTTTTTGGAGCTCTTATTGATTTTGTATTACAAGATATTTTGTCACACCATCCATATGGTAAATGTCTCCTTTATGGAAAAAATCATATCATAATAATTGTCATCATTAAAATCATCATAAGCAAAATCATTTCTTGCTTTCATTTTGCCTTTAATAACTTTTTATAAGGCATGGCAAAATATTTTAGCGTACCACATGTACGCGACCAATGACATATTCATCTAACCACACAGTAATATTCATTATCTTTATTTCTCTCAAACCTCCCATAGAGGTGAGTTGTAGTATTTATTCAATTATGCATAAGCACATTCTTATGCACAATTTGTATCACGTATATATGTTTACATCACTTTTAGGAATGAGTCTATATTTATAATGCTTATCACAAGTAGCATTTTTTCAAAAAATGGACTGTAATCATCTGAACATGCCTCATATTTATAGACCTTATTGATAAACATTTTCTTCACCTTTAAAGGATTATCTTGAGAACACTTATTATTCTCTCTTTTACAATTACCATAACGATGACTATTATTATTTTGGTCTTTGGCACGCTCACATTCATTGGTCAACCACTTGTCTTCATTTAGACTTATCATGCACCGCTACTACATTTGCTTCAATAATGGAGCAAATCAAGTCGGATAAGCTTCATGATTTTTCATAAAAAATAAATTTATTTTTCCTTAGTCATCATTATATCACCAATATGGTGCATTGATACTCAAACCCAATGTCTTATCCCTATAAAGGTCTGTTAGGCCATAATGAGTTGGGACTTGGACCCAACTCTTACAATCATGGAGCACCAGAACTCAAAACTCGGTGTCTTACGCTCATGATGTGTTGGGACTTAAAACCCACCGGTTTATCCTTGACTTTTGGCATAATAGGTGACAGTTCATCACCCTTGAGACTTTAATCACGGGGAGCTTGAGATAACACTGCAGCGAAGGTCATAACAAATATGAATAGCAACATAAGTTACTTGTGTTTAATCTACAACAATGTCTCTTTCTATGGAAATCAGATTTTTAATTCTAATGCCCCGATCACTGTATATCTTCCATCAATTGCCAAAAAGTAACTACCCACAAGCACGTATAATATATATGCCAATCAAAAGATTGGATATGGTTCTTTTTTATTCAACCAGCACATTTTTCCTGCAAAAATAAAATTGTATTTTGTGTAATATGAACAATTCCAAATCTTAAATCCCAAATATTCAAATGATAATTTATAGGAAGAATGAAAAAAAAACACTCCTTGGACAATCGATGCAAATTGATTCACATATGAAATACTCGAGCTTCCACCGGCAACGTAACTGATTCTAGGTATTCAACATTTCTATAGTTCAACAATGCACTTGGTTTTCTTCGTACTTCGAGTATGTTGTTCTTCGAATATAGGAGAACAAAACCCAGAAAGGAACCGAGAAATAAACGACTCTAACTCATTTATAATTTTTAAAATTTAGGACATAACCCTAGATCTTGATTTAAAGAATTAAATGGGGTTTCAATTAAAATTATGGATTAAAGCTTAAACTAAGGGGATGAATCAAAGGAAAATACTTAGGTTATGGTTTAGACCTTACCCATGAAAGAAACTTGAAGAACGTACTTGAATTCTCCCAATCCCAAACCTTCAAGATGAGAAAATCTCCAACAACATAATAGCCAAAAATGCCCAGGTGTTTCGCCTCGTTTCTTGTGCCAAATGATTCCATAACTCACTTTTGATGCCTCCAACGGATTCCTCGTGAAATTCCAGTCAAGTTAGGCTTTTGAATCACTCGATTTGACCTTATAATGAAGGAGATATATTTGTTTCAATATTTGAAAATAGTGCAGATTTTTAAATACGAATTCAGTGGCAATTTCGTAATTAGTCTGAAAAATCTAACAACCCAATTCTTAGTAAAACGACCATAAATTCCTCATACGATGTTAAAACTTGATGATTTCAGTTTCTATGATACAAAAATTAGGATAAGGATATAATGGTTTAGTCGAATTACGAATCAAAGGCCGTTTGCTCAATATGGTAACCTTTATGCTCAAATCGCCATCGAAACCAAAAACAATCACCATACAATCCAAACTTATCCAAAACACATCGCAATTTAACCGAACTTTGTGGACATGTCCAAAATCATCATATAAACATTTTGGAATAGTTAAAACCCGATTCCGAGTCCGTTTACCCAAAAGTCAAATCTTGGTCAACTCTCCCAACTTAAAGCTTCTAAAACGAGAATCATTCTTCCAAATCAATCCCGAACTCCTCGAAAATAAAAACTAGCCATATACATAAGTCATATTACATAATATGAAGCTAGTCAAAGTCTCAAACTACCGAATGGAACTTCAAAGATCAAAATGACCGTCCTCGAAGGTGCCAAGACTCGTTCCCAAACCATCAAATCGCCACATACCCTCACAATATACATAACCACACGTCACATCAATCTGTGTAAGCCCGACAACACCACCTAACAGAGGATCCTTACTTCAACCTTAGTCCATAAACCTTAAAACCCAAATACTCAATATCCGGAACTTATTATATGACCCGATTCTTGCATCTATGTACCGTATAACTCTGAAAAAGCAGTATCAATCCATAACCATATCTCAAGACATAATCACATAATATACCACATAAATCAAATACTCATAGCAATAACTTCCGACCACAATAGCTGCTCGATAACCAACTGACACCGGTAAAAAACATCATATCAACTTAAATCTTATTTTGAAACTTCATACACTGCCAATGATGAAAGTAACATACAGAAACTCATAACCACCCATCAGATTAACAAGTCGTGGAGCTCTCTTGTCCGATAAGAACTAAAGCCAAATTCCAAGCCGACTTCTGATATTATTCTTCCAAACATATCGTAATCAAATTTGATTGTACCAATTCGAGGTCCAATGACCCCATCTCATCAAGCACAACTATGCTATTAACATGCCATATCAATACAACTTAACACCTCAAACCGTGCGATCTATGCAACAATAAGCAACAATTCAAGTGTACTCAAACATTGAAAATGACTCGAATGAGAGAATCGTCCCCCAAGCTCAACAAGTACCACCATAACGCAATGCTATGAACCCATGACACATAGTCAAATCAAGACACACGAATCTATCACAAAGGATCATATCACAACATAACCCCGCTGCAATATGCTACCCCATCTGAAAAAGGGTCGTTGTGAAACACTTCAAGCCACAATAATCAAAATCAACAACTACACGCATTCCGACATCAAGTACACGAAGCGCATGGCCATAACCATGGAGAAGCAATAACACAATATACTACAGCTCGAAAACAACATAACCAAGGCGCAATCAACCATTTAACACCTTCAATAACCATCTCGCTCGAATTCCGCTACAAGGCCCAAATAGAAACGTATCGTGTGTGCATATAACAATCAAATCACAACCCCTCGTACCATAGGAAAGTAACACATAGAACTTATTAGAGCACGAACAAGCTCAACTCTACCCAAATGACACACCCCTCAACATTAACAGTTCTAAGTCAACATCCGACCCGGTGTAAACTGCACATCCTCATTGGGCGTACCAATGGGCCCAAATGAACAACGGTTATCCCCAAATGGATAAATGGCCCTCCAAAAGTCCACAATGACCTAACCATAGCACGTACTACCATGTAGCTTACTTTCGCCACATCTTCATAGTTTGCAACCCCGAAATAATCTACATCTGAGAACTACCGGTCTCCAAATCTATAGAACACATGAATCAGCATAGGCGATCCCAACTCCACAACTCGAAGTACTAAAACATCTCTCATACATATCATCCCCAAGAGAAATAACTCTATTATTCTTCCGTGCCATAGAGCAAAATCTGAACATCAGCAGTCGATCAACCAAGCGTGTACCGCAATATCAATGAGGCATATGTAAGTCAAAACACAGTGGGTCTTCTGAAATGCACACCCTTCTGAGGCAATACCAATTAGTAATAACATTCATCTAGTCATCTGAAACCATCCATGCTATCAAAAATTCCTGATCTTCCCTCCAAAATTGAACCACCGCCTTGTATATGCAAATCTCAATCCCACAGGACGCACCGCATCTATCAGGCCTTCATCTGAAAACACGAGAACCTCATTCCCAACTCTAAATCACAAGCAGAATACATACCCAAATAGCTAGAAACCTTCACCTTGATCCCATCTAGGAGAAAATCACAATGCACAAAGACTCCACATGTTACAGAAAATATCCATCCCAAGTCGTGGTAGAAATTATCGAGAGCTTTACGAAACCCATTTGCACATAATCAAGCCATCAAATCTGTATCCCTCTAACTCAACCAAGGCACGCAGGTCACTAAACCCAAGAATATTACCACAATACACCTGTAGAGGCTCACTACCTCATAAGTACAGAAAGAACCAATCATATCCATTACCGTGATGACCCAACCTGCTACCAAGCTGTCGTATTTCTCCAACCTCCTTCTAAATTATCAGAACACCACGATCCTTACCAAAGGCTCACCACAAAAGAACCTAACAGAAAATCACACCTCCATAAGGCCCATAAGCCGTTGTGTTCCTCTTCGCACCCCAAAAGTACCACAACCGAGACACCCAATCTGAAGAGACCTTATGTGAATCAAAAACTTTTTCCTTTACCTTCCTGACACTAAAAAGTAGAGTCCATAATGATATAGAAATACTACGATTCTCAACTCCACCTAATGTAAATCTTATATTCTAGCCATATACAAATCCGGAAAACTCAAAATTACCACATATAAATTTTGAATCTATTAAAACCTTCTCGAGAGTCATCCACTAGGCTCGAATCTCCATTGCACCGCCCAAACGGGCAAAACAACCTGTGCCATGTTAGCACGATGACACCCAAAGAAGTAACCCCGCCTTAACGCAACCGAGTGAAACCCTACTCCGTGCGCATTACATATTTCACAAATAACAACTCAAATCATTCGATGATCTCCATATACCCATAAAGTGTAATACAACTTGTATCCAGAAATTTCTTTACTTAATTCATCCTCAAACCAACCTCTGCAAGTCATAACCGATCCACAAGTATGACTTAGACCGAAACCAATATAACACATAACCATGCAATCAAATCGCCGATTGTAGACTCCCCCACTTGGCTCAAAGCTATCGATCAAAACATTCATTAACTCACAATACCCATACTCTATTACTGCCATAATACCGCGGTGAGATCAAACTAAATTCTTCACAAGCTCATGCAACAGAAACCATAAAATACCTAAAATCATCTGCTAAGCTCGCATTCATCCTCGTGACAGTCAGGTCAACTTTCTCAATCAATCCATACTCAAATCACAACACATATAACCCAATAGTAGAAAGAAACCCTCCACACAACATCATAAGGATCACATATTCGTAGCAGGAGTAGGACATTCCATACAAATCTTTCTGATCCGCTAGCTGGTGGTCCTCTCCTTAGAGTCAAGTGGCTTTCAGCTCCTCTCAAATCCCATTTTTTCATCGACAGGTAGGGTGAATTCTAAGGTTCCTTATTCCGGTTGTAAAGCGGAAGAAGAGGGAGAATGGACACAGCCCCACTAGCAGCCCGCATTTCCGACCCGAAAGGAATGGAAAATGAAAGAAGAATTTGTGTGCACTATCTATGGAGTGGAGTGACTATCCTTAATCTCCTCTTCCCTATCTCCCCCTTTTTTTTCCTTCGGCTATTACCGGCTGGCAAGGCTTGGCCCAACATTGGATTTGTTTGAAAACTACCAAGGTGGCATTCATTCAATCAAATCTTTTATGCCTATGCCAGCCCAAACTAATTTACTTTTTTTGGAAAGGAAGGAATGCAGGCCCCGCAGGTGATAACTCAACTGCTTAGCCTCAAACATACATTCCTCTATACCCTTTCACAGCCATAGCTACTACGCAATCACTTAATCTTCGTGAATCTGAACTTATCAAAAAGACATGAAAATCCATTTCATTCCACAAATGAAATAACACAAAAGAATCTCTCAAAAACCTTCATAACTCAAGACTGTATGACACATCCACAGAACTAGAGCATCTAATAGTCATTTGCACATATCAAGAAAATTCTTCCCGTCACCTTAAAACCATCTGAACACATCCCGCAATCACATCCTACTCATCATATAGCTATCCAACTACTCACTGAGGCACCAGTACCACTCATAGGGACACCACTAGACATAAAAGCCCAAAAGCACATTCTCACACAACTGAAACTATTGAGCCTAAGCTGCGGTCTTAACCAGGCCTCAAGTCCTCTAGACTGGCCCATCACCAAAACACAGAAAACACATTTTGCACCTCATCCATGGAATCCACAAGCTGTCGATGTACAGCTGATGTCGAGGGCTCACAGGTGCATACGAGTGAGTGGAAGGAATTCTAAGAGATACGCTTCAAGCTAAATCAATGCTTAACGATAGGGATAGAAAGATGGGAAGTTTATCCTAAATGCCCTGTAGCCTCGAAGATAGGTATAGATGTTATCATATCGATCAGCAAGACTCTACTAGACACTTACTCATGACTTGTAGAACCTATGAACCTAGAGCTCTGATACCAAGTTGTCACGCCCCAAAATACAACAAATCGTGATGGAACCTAACCCAACCCGCTAGGTAAGCCAAATAACAATAAAACATAATACAGTGATAATGATAAGGGTCAAAATGAAATAATTAAATTTTTATACAACTCCCCAAGGACCGATAGTACAAGTCATGAGCCACTAAGGTTTAGATTTACAAAGCTGAAATGAAATAAATACAACATATGTTTGAAATGTATATGAATAGAATTCGAATCTAAAGCTACCCACGACAAGTGATAGCCATAACAGGAATGTAGGTACATCTTCAATGCTAGCCCTCACCATATACAGTAGCATCAACACAAGGATCTCCACGCAAGATGCATAAGTGTAGTATGAGTACAACTGACCCCATGTACTCAATAAGTATCCTAACTAACCTCGGTGAGGTACCAGAAGCAAGAACGACAAATGATACTCACCAACGCCTATACAATTCATAATTTCAATAAGTATAGAATAGATATATGATCAATCAAGAAATTCTCAGGTAAAACCACTTTGATGCTCACAATCCTTTGTTTAAAATATTTTGCTCAGTGAACAATCTAGCATATAAGGAATTTGTGCAAGTAAATTAGGTAAACAGTCAAGGAAATTGCAAGATGAAATGCAATAGCCAAATATCAGTCTGTTGCCGCACAACCCGATCCAATAACAATAAACTAATAAGGCCTGTTGCGACGTGCAACCCGATCCAAATATAGTATCCAGCTCTCCCACAGCTAACATCAATTAGAAACATGTCGGTTTCTCACAATTCGCGTGTACACCATCAAGAGAGAAACATGAGAGGGTGACCCTAGGGAGGTGGATCCGTATCCACACGCAAGCACGACCAATTCAACGTGCTACCAGCCCGAGGTCGTCACAGGCTCAAATCATAAATCGCTCGGGTTGGTCACAGGCTCAATATCAACTGCACGCGCAACTCATGTGCCATAATATCAGTATCTGCATCTGCACGGACAACTTACATGCCAATACTCACAATCTGCGCGTGCTCACAGGCATAAAAACACAGTCCTTCAGTATGGTCACAAATATAATAACACCATCCGCTCGGCATAGTCACAGGCATAACAATACAATCCGCCTGGCGTGGTCATAGGCATCTAGTCCAATCATGTCACACAGTGAGCAAATAAACAAGAATACATGTATGTGATGAATGAATAACAAAACTCATGCTTTTGGACTGTTATAAATGACATGCTAAAGTGTAGGCATGTGCAAAGTGTGCTATCATAGTATAAATCGGCAATGTAATCACATAACAGCGTTTATCAAGTTCATTTAAGGATTAAAACCACCCGAGCATGGATAAATACCCTCGGTGTCAGCACATGAGTTCAAACCCCACGCATGTGCACACCCATTACACGTAGCTATTATAAATAATTCAGGCAACTAGTGCATCAACCAAGTTTAGATATGATACTTACCTCAAATAAGCAAAATCCAATACCGAAATGGCTAAACAATACTCTAGAAATGTCATCTCGCATGTACCGACCTCCGAACGGCTTGAAACTAGCCAAAAAGCAACTCAAGAACATCAACTAATACCAAAAAAAACAAACCCAATTGATAAAGGTCAAATCTTTAATCAAAAGCCCAAAGTCAACCAAAAAGTCAACAATAGTCAACATCGGACTCGCCTTGGATTCCAAATCCAAGCTTACCAAAGCGAAGTCCGAACCAATACAAGCTCACATGAAAAAAACCGACTCAATCAGAGTCCGATAGCTCAATCGATTTGCCCAAAATATCGCTCTTGGGTGTTCATAAATCAAGAGTCCAACCCACACTAGTTGGGTCCTATGACTCCCAAAACACTCCTCCAAAACTCGCCAAATTCGAGTATGTTGTTCTTCTAATATAGGATAACAAAATACCAAAAGGAATCTAGAAATAAACGCCTCTAACTCAGTTTCAATTTTTAAAATTTAGGAACATAACCCTAGGTCTTGATTTAAATCATTAAATGGGGTTTCAATTAAAATCATGGATTAAAAATTAAACCAAATGGATGGTTCAACGGAAAATACTTAGATTATGGTTTAGACCTTGCTCCATGGAAGAAACTTGAAGAACATACTTGAATTCTCCAAATCCCAAACTTTCAAGATGACAAACTCTCCAACAACTTAATAGCCAAAAATGCCCAGTTGTTTTGCCTCGTTTCTTGTGCAAAACATTTATGAAACATGCTTTTGATGACTCCAATAGATTCCTCATGAAATTCCAGTCAAGTTAGGCTTTTGAATCACGCGATTTGACCTTATACTGAAGGAGATATATTGGTTTCAATATTTTGAAATAGTGTAGATTTTTAAATACGAATGCAGTGGGAATTTCACAATTAGTATGAAAAAGCTAGCAACTCAATTCTTAGTAAAATGACCATAAATTCCTCATACGATGTCGAAACTTGATGATTTTAATTGCTATGATTCCAAAATTACGACAAGGATATAATGGTTCAGTCGAAACTCGAATCAAAGACCGTTTGCTCAATATGGTAACCTTTATGCTCAAATGTACGTCAAAACCGAAAACAATCACCACACAACCCAAACTTATCCAAAACTTATCGGAATTTAACCAAACTTTGTGGACATGTCCAAAATCATCATATAAACATTTTGGAATAATTATAATCTGATTCGGAGTCCGTTTATCCAAAAGACAAACCTTGGAACTTAAAGCTTCTAAAACGAGAATCATCCTTCCAAATCAATCCCGAACTGCTCGAAAATCGAAACCAGCCATACATGCAAGTCATAATACATAATATGAAGCTACTCGGAGTCTCATACCACCGAATGGAACGCCAAAGTTCAAAATGACCGGTCGGGTCGTTACATTCTCCCCCACTTAAACATATGTTCGTCCTCGAATATGCCAAGAGTCGTTCCGAGCCATCAAATCGCCATATACCCTCACCATGCACATAACCATGGGTGATCCCACGTCGCCCCAATCGATGTAAGCCGGACAACACCACCTAACAAAGGATCGTTACTTCAACCTTAGTCCATAAACCTTAAAACCCAAATTCCCAACATCTGGAACTCATTATATGAACTGATTCTTGCATCTATGTACCATATAATTCTGAACAAGCCGCATCAATCCATAACCATATTTCAAGACATAATCACATGATATACCACATAAATCAAATACTCATAGCAATAACTTCCGACCGCAATAGCTACTCGATAACCAACCTGACACCAGTAACAAACATTATATCAACTAAAATCTTATTCTGAAACTTTATACACTGTCAATGATGAAAGAGACATAGAGAAACTCACAACCACCTATCACATTAACAAGTCATGGAGTTCTCTTGCCCGATAAGAACTACAGCCAAATTTCAAGCTGACTTCTAATATTATTCTTCCAAACATACCGTAATAAAATTCGGTAGTACCCATTATAGGTCCAATGATCCCATCTCATCAAACACGGCTATGCTATTAACATGCCATATCAATACAACTTAACGCCACAAGCTGTGTGATCTATGCACCAATAAGCAACAATTCAAGTGTACTCAATATTGAAAATGACTCAAATGAGATAGTCAAACTCACATACTACAATATATACTCCTAACTCCAATGTATAGCTCCCTGTGAAAATCGACCGCGACTCTTGATGGGTACTATTATTGCAATCGACGATTTCATAACCTTGAATTGAGGTGTGAAATTGGACGAGATTAGACATGCAAAGTAGATTTCCACAATTGTTCTGCGACTCTAGGTATGATTCTAGACCCGTTCGAGGACGATCGTTTGTTTAAGAGGTGGAGGATGTAACGACCCCACCGGTCACTTTGCTTTCTAGATCTTCGTTCCCCTATTTAAGACTTCACGTATGTGCTTTACCGTTTTATGACTTACGGTAATGGTTGGTTTAGTTTTGGAAGGGTTCGAGTTGAATTCATAATACGTAGTTCCATATTTGTGGCCTAAGGAGGCCAAGTTTGACTTGAGTCAACACTTTGAGTAATTGACTTGGAAATGGGATTTAAAGGTTCCAATAAGTTCTTATGATGATTTAGAACTTGGCTGTGTGTTCGCATCGAGTTTCGGGTGATCGGGGAACGTTTTGGCGCTTATTGCTAGAAGTTGGCGTCTTGACGGTTTTAGAGTTTCCTAAGTTTCATTTCATGTAGAATTTGGTGTTATCGATGTCCGATTGGGATTTTATGCTGTTGATTTCCTTTTTCACAAATGTGTAGGGAATCTCGTGTTCTCGATGAAGGATTTAGGCTGGAGGCATTTTGTGCTTCGCGTTCATGAAGGTGGGGTTGCATTAGCGAAGGCTGGGAACTATGAAGCTTCGTGTTCGCGAGGGGTAGGATACGATCACAAAGAAGGAGTAGAGGCTGGGGGCTAGCAAGCCATTGGCCTTCGCGTTCGCGATGGACCATCCAAGTTGGCGACGAGTAGGCCAGGATAGCCTTCACGATTGTGAGGCCCTTGTCACGTTCGTATGTTATTGGTAATATTATCTTTGAAAATTTTCAGAATCCGGGTACGTGGGCCTAAGGGTTGACTTTGTTGACTTTTCAACCGGAGTTTAGAATTATTATAAATTGTTAAATTGTAAGCATATGAGTATGTTTTGATTAAATTTCACATTGTGCGACTAGTTTCGGATCGACGGGAATTCGGTTTCAGGTGTGAGAGAGGCGTTTTAGCCGGTTATGGAACTTCAGCGAGGTAAGTCTCATGTCTAACCCTGTGAGCGAAAATTTACCCCGTAGGTGTTATTCCCGTTATATGCTACATGTTGTGGGAACTTTGCAAGTATGAGGTGATGTCTGTCCCTGCATATGCTAGAATTCCTTATCATGTCGGGGTAGACCTAGGTTCACGCCATGCTTTAATTATACCAATTGAGTTATCCTTGCTAATTTAATTCCTTTATATCTCGTTACGACCTGAGACTAGGCTTGCGTAGAGTGATAGACTCGCTATTATAGAGATTTGACGAGCTACTTGATTACCCGCAGAATAATTGTGCTCCCCTTACGAATTTCTCTCGCGTTGTGCGTTTTCATCGACAAGCTTCTTTATATTTCACAAGTCATACCTATATTCGTGAGTGGGGTCAAGGACCCGTTAAAGCTTCTTATTCTAATAGGATCGGACCGTTCACCTCGGTAGGATTATATACCACATTCTTAAGGGATCGGGTCGTTCGGCTCCGCAGGATTATGTACCACACTCTTATAGGATCGGGCCGTTCGCCTCAGCAGGATATTGTAACACCCTCTTATGGGATCGGGCCGTTTGCCTCGGCATTATCATATTTATATGGGATCGAGCCGATCGCCTCGGCAATATCATATTCTTATGGGATCGGGTCGTTTGTCTCAGCAGTATCATGTATCACATTCTTATGGGATCAGGCCGTTCGCCTCGGTATTTCGATAAAACACTCATATGGGATCGGGTCGTTGACCTCGGCAACATTATAAAATACTCTTAGGGGATTGGGTCGTTCGCCTCGGCACCATCGTGCATAATATTTGATAAGAAGCCAGGGTATCTGTGAGTTTTTCCTGATTTGAGTTGCGATGACCTATCTGGTGGGGTCCATTTTATATATATACACACACACACACACATACTCCGATTGAGAATGTATTCGATAATTGAGAGCTAGTGTTTCTCGTTCAAAGGATAATCGTACCACGTATTTATATTTGCTTACACTATTTATTTACTATGCCTCATACTTGTTTACTTTCTACTGTAATTGATTTATTGGACCACTAGTAAGTGTTAATGTCGACCCCTCGTCACTACTTATCGGGGGTTAGGCTAGATACTTACTGGGTATGCATTGATTTATGTACTCATGCTGCACTTCTGCACTTATTGTGCATGTTTATATTTCTGGTGGTCTTTTGGGTGCAAAGGCGCAACTATTGTGGGGACTTTATGGTGAGCTGCATCCCATACTTTCCTGTCTAACTTGTATTCCAGGCAGATGATGTATTGTTATTGTACCTTCTTGTAGATGCTCATGCACTTCTGACATTGGGTTTTGGGGGTGTTGTAGAATTGCTATGGATTGTTTTACATTGATACACTTTTACTTATTATTTTTAATTAAACCGTATGTAACTATGATTTCTTTTAATGCACTGACCTCTCAATCTAAATAAAATTCATGATTTTGAAAATAATAAAATGAATAATTAAGTGTTGGCTTGCCTAATGGTGATGTTGGGCACCATCACGACCTATACTGGAGTTTGGATCGTGACAGCTTGGTATCAGAGCGTTAGGTTCACTTAGGTCTCACGAGTCATTATCAAGTCTAGTAGAGTCTTGCGGATAAGTGCGGAGACTTCTGTACTTATCTTCGAGAGGCTACAGGGCTATTAGGAGCACTTCGCTTCTTGATTCCTCATCGTGCAGTATGATTCCGTTGAAACATTCCCTTCATACTCATTCTTATACGGTGTAGAGTGCTTGTTCTCAATTGGGCACCGACGAGTTGTGAAGAAGCTACGGATGCGGCGCAGGATGCTATTCCCTGCGAATGCGGGCGAACCATTATCGTCGCATTGTGGAGGAGTATTTCATCGTTTCAGAGTAGCGTCGGTATCACCTATGATCGAGATTTGATATCTCCGAATTTGGTAGAACTCTTGATAATATTGCAGTGTTGCCGTCCTTGATTGAATGCGTTGAGGCTTATCTGCATGTTGGTCTTCATTTGTTTGCCTCTGGGCGCGGTGTCGTGAGATGGAACCAAAGAGGAAGTTATCCGAAATGGTTGTGTGTTGCGACTTCAAGACCGAATTAGCGTTTCCAGTGTTGATGGCTCAAAGGAGATGATCTCTGAGGTGGTTTATGTACCTAACTAATTTTGAATGTTGCGAGAAGGGCTTGATAACATATTGTTGGACCTTCGGGTGATGTTGATGAATGAAGGGATTTTTACATATGGCGGATCAATGTGGACCCAAAGAGGTTAGTTGATTTCATGATGGATGCAACTATAGTAGTGAAATTAGAGGAGGTCGAGATGAGGGTACACGTGTAGGTTATCTCCTGTGAGCAAGTTAGCGCTTGCGTGATTTTTGATAAGGTTCCTATGAGGAGTTCTACTTTCTACCCAACATGGGATGAATGTACTATGAGGTGAGCTTAGATCGCTTGAAGAAGATGGTACAATTGAGGCGGATAAGTCGGCATGCGTTATGATTAGTCCAACAAGAACCTATGAGGAATTTGGCTGAGCAACGGTGCGGAGTCGTGGTAACTAGGAAGAAGTGATTGTTGTGGGGTTTGGATCTTTGTGATTATAGGGTAAAGCTAGGTGGGGCAGCCGACCGTCTATAAGTGAGTCACGTGGTCGTGTGCCTGTATAGTTTTGGGTTATCGGTGCATTGTTGGATTAGTTATGACCAAGAGGATGAGAAATTTGGGATAAGGAGTTTTGAAGTATATGTGTTACATTTTACCTTATTGATTTGTGTGTAGGTGCTGAGGATGGCTTAGAAGTTATGCTTCTGTGGAAGTGATGGCCAAGGAAAAGGATTCATTCGGTTGCTTCATGGGAGTGCACATGTTCTAACAGAGCACTAGTTATTTGGTTAAATAATCGAGACTGGATTAGAGTGGGTGACTCTCAATAATGGTCCTAATGCAAAATTGCCATTAGATGATCTCTTAAAAAGATGGGGATATCACTTGCCTTCCAAATGCTGGTGCTGCTATGAACCAAAAGAGGAAACCATGACACACCTCTTCTTCACCTCCACCACTGCCACAAAGGTATGGAAGTACTTTCTACAAAGGGTAGGAATAGCAATGGAAGGGCTGACATTCCAACAAGCAATAACAAAGTGCTGGACAATACAAACAATCAACAGAATCAAAGCACTGCTGCAGGCTCTTCCCTCTTGCATTGTCTAGGAGCTCTGGAAAAGAAGGAATAGCCATAAACATGGGGAACCAATCACAACAGGCAGAGTCATATACCAAATCTCCACAACACCGCAAGCACTAGTCAACACTAGAAAACCAAGAATAATTGCACCTCACGGAGTGACCTCCTCCATATGCTGGAAAACCACACCCCAAAAATAAACTTCAGCAAAGTACTGTGGGAATTTCCAAAGCCTGGATGGGTGATGGTCAACACTGATGGAACATCAAAAGAAAATCCGGGAAGAAGCTCAATTAGATACTGTGTGAGAAATGAATTGGGAGACCTAATATATGCACTTGGCAAAGAAATCACAGAAGGAACAAACACAGTAGCATAAGCAACAGCCATCAAAGAAGCACTGAGATACTGCACATCACAAGGCTTCACTCACATATGGCTACAGACAGACTCTATGCTGCTGAACAACATCATAAATGGCAACTGGAAACCCCCTTGGTGCATAATTGATCAAACAGAAGAAATTCTCCAACTAAAAGAATCCCTCACACTGATAACATCACACATCTACAGGGAAGGGAACAAGCTGGCAGACCACCTAGCAAACCTTGCACTTGAGGAAGGAAGATTAGAATGCCAGCAATTCAATCAACTGGATATAGTAGCCAGGAAAATCCTGAATGCTAATAAATCACAAAGTCCCTACCTAAGAATGAAAATAGCAAGATGACAAGTTGTAAGGACATTGTAGAACAGGAAAGAAACAAGGAGCACAAAAAAGAACAAAGAAGAATGAAAAACTATCTCAATAGCGGAATGACCATAGTGTCAATTTACACTACTGATTACAATTGGTTTGTCTTTGCAGGCAGGAACAGGAAGCAACTAGCAAGGGTAGAAAATACCAGAGGCGACAATGGAAAGAGAACTTAGCAACAATCCACACAAATGCAACAGGAGAAGCATTGCAGATGCATCACAAAGTCATAACAGAACAAACTGCAGCATCCCCCCCCCCC
>MCJB01019855.1:52430-101572 GCA_002018475.1 Nicotiana obtusifolia | reverse complement strand
CCCCCCCCCCCCACTATTATCTCACAACTCTACTGATTCTTGTGCAGAAACAAAGTCCATTGTTACAGAAAGGGAACACATCTGGTGATCAACAATGCAGCAATAACAACAAGAACCGACTGCAACAATCTCAATTGCAGAAACTTGATGGAAGCACTGACACTAGGAGGCACTCTGAGTAGCTAAAGGAGATCAGAATGAACAGAGAGTCTAGCATTACCAACAAAAGATCAGAAAAGAACATTGAGCAGCAAACTGGTGACACCATTAAAGACAGGTCAAAGACAGAATGCAAACAGAAATTAAAATACCACAGCAGCAGCAGACATGCTACTAGCACTGCCAACAGCACTAGACAGGACAAAACCATTCCCAGCAAGAACCAGCAAGGTTGGAAAAAGAATATGATGGAAACAGCCTCATACTTACAGGAAATGAAAGCTCTATCCTTGCTGGAAAACTGGAATGCAATAATGAATGAAGGAATGCCCTTTGCTAATAGGGACAAGCTGCAGCAGCAGCTAACCAAGAACAGAATCATAAGAGAAAACAGTGGAGACATACAGCAAAATTCAGTGTCACACCAGCTTTTCAAACAGATGCAGCAAGGGAAGCATAGCAGATATAACACATGGCTACAACAAACTAAACTGCAATAATTCCCTTCTCTCTGCTCTCTCATAATCTCACTGAATCTTTTGCAGGAACACTGGCACTTGCAATGGATTGTTGAAGGAACAGAAGACTGCAGAAATATCAAAAGAAAAAAGCTGAGACATCAACTATCTTCAAGACATTCACTGTGGCACCAGCCAAGCAAACAGATGCAGCAAGGGAAGTATATCACAACCTCACTGATTCATTCACAAAAACACTGGCACTCACAAAGGACAGTTAAAGGAACAAAAGCCTGCAGTGATACCAAAAGCAAAGGGCAGAGACACCAGCCATCTTCAAGACCTTCATTGTTGCAGGAATACAGTGCTACATCAACAATCGCAATTGAAGCAGAAACAAAAAGGACAGCAGATGCAGTGAAGATAGTGGCAATGGGAGACAAAGGAACAGGGGAAACAAGCAGCCTCTAGTCTTCAAAGAAACAGAACAACCTTACAAAGTTACACACCTCACACAGGAATCACAAAATGCAAAGACCATCCAATTCAGTAATAGAAGCAGTGAAAACAGAAACAAGGGACAGCAATGCAACAATACCAGTAAGAGCTCCAACAATCATCTGGCTAGAACAAAACTCTCAAGCAAAAGACATCAGCAAATTATGGAAACAATGCAACAATATCTCTCTATCAGCACCAGTAGCAACAACAACTGGAATGACAACAACAAGCATAACAACAGTGGCAACATCAGAGGCACCACCAGCAATACCAGTGCCATCACTAGATGTAACTGTCCATATAGGTTCAGGTTATTGGCGCAATTGCGTTGTGTGGTATTAGCACCTACAATGCTCCTTCTAATGCAATTGCATCAATCACCATGTCCCTATACCAACAGTACTCATCTATGGACCATCACAGTCCTCAAGCACAAACACTCCAACATCCCAGGCACCTCTCACTGGATCAGCACTCAACAGTCACCAAATCACAGCACCAGAAGCAGCAGGAACATTAGCAGTAGCTTTAACAGCAAGGGCAGCAGCAGTACTAGAACCAACAACAAAGCAGGCACTCAATTTTCAAGCCATACTCTCATCAAGATAACCAGTCACTTAAAAGTAAAGGCAGCAACAAACAGAAGATCCAAACTCTCAACACTGGCAAGCAACATCCTCAGCATCCTCATCACTTTCAGAACTAGCATCATATGCACCAGCATGTAGTATAAGGATATCACAAGTAGCAGAAGAAACAGCAAAACAACACCAGCAGCATTCTCAGCATCAATCACAATAGAGTTCACATCAATAACAGCAATCAACAGCATCACAGCACACAGAAGCATCATCAATGACACAACAGAAGCAACAACGTCAAGCAACTATAGCAACAATAAACACAACTTCAACAGCAGAATTGCAAGCAACAGAATCAAGGACAACTACCAGAAGCAGCAACAGGGAGAGCAGAAAGTCAATCTACCAATTCAAAAACAGAACAAAGAAAGCACAATACTCAAGGATATAAAGCACATCACCAGCCAAAGAAGAAGCAGCAGATTACACAACCAATGCCACCTTCTCACTGAATTGTGCTCCTTTGATAAGTACTTCAAACTGGGTCAAAACAAAGGGGATGATCTGTCACGACCCAAATGCCAAACCCGATCGTGATGGCGCCTCTCGTGAAGACAAGGCTAGCCAATTCGATTTATAACTCGATTTAAGCAGTTAAGACAGTACTTACATATTTTAATAACAGCAAATTTGCGAAAACATAGCTAACCATCCCGACAACAGCCCAAACCGGGGTGTCACAATGTCATGAGCAACTAAAGAAATCCTAATAATAAGATTACTATTACAATATCTCTGGCACAATTGTTTGAAGAAAGTGGAAACAACAAGATAAAAGAGATACGGGGCTGCAGACGCCAACAGCTACCTCGCAGTCTCTGAATCACCGCTCTGACAGTCGTACTCAATGCCTCGGAGCGGAATCAATAACGCCTGAATCTGCACGCATGGTGCAGGGAGTAATGTGAGTACTTCCAACTCAGTGAGTAACAATCATAAATAATGGCAGAAAGCAGGAAACCACACAAAGCACAAGGCAATACCATAATGAAGCAATAAAACATGTAATTTTTCTTTTCAAGTAATAACGTAAAGTAAAAGAAAACATTTTAAAACCGTCCCTCGGGCTCAGTATCTTTGAAAAACACGCCCCTTGGGCAATAAGCCCCTCGGGCATATCACATGGTACAACATCAGCCCCTCGGGCTCATCATATCACAATATCAGCCCCTCGGGCTATATTTCACATCACAATGGGTACCCGCGCTCACTGGGGGTGTACAGACTCCGGGAGGGGGCCCTTACGGCCCAAACGCTATATCATATCTCGTGGCGGCGTGCCACCCGATACCATTTACATTATATTTCGTGGCGGCGTGCCACCCGATCCCATTTATATCATATCTTGTGGCGGCGTGCCACCCGATCCAATTTACATCATATCTCGTGGCGGCGTGCCACCCGATCCCGTTTATATCATATCTCGTGGCGGTGTGCCACCCGATCCCATTTACATCATATCCCGTGGCGGCGTGCCACCGGATCCCATTTATATCATATCTCGTGGCGGGGTGCCACCCGATTCCATTTAAATCATTTAAAATGTCATTTAAATCTCAAAACTGAGTAAAAGTGACTGAGTTGTGAAACAGTGGAAAACAACATGTCTGAGTTCAAGTATGAATCAAACAGTGAGGAAATAATGATAAATACCCCCGAAGGGTTCAAATAACAGGCACGAACCCCAAATACGGCAATCAGCCCAAATCATGATGATACCAAATAAGTTTCAATCAAATATCTAGTAAAAATCATCAATCGGGACGGACCAAGTCACAATCCCTAGTAGTAAACGACCCTACGCTCGTCATCGAGCGCGTGCCTCACCTCAATATAGCACTACGATGTGCAAATCCGGGGTTTCAAACCCTCACAACATCATTTACAATCCCTACTCACCTCAAACCGGCTAAATTTCTAGCCCACGACACCTTTGCCCTTCGAATTTTCCTCCACGTGCGTCGAATCTATCCAAATTCAGAACAATTACGTCACAATATGTTGAGGGAACAAAGCCCAAGCAAAAATACTAAGAAATCCCGAAATTAGCAAAACCCGAGCCCCAGGCCCACTTCTTGAAGTTCAGAATTTTTCACATTAACGGGTTCCTTATCTCCCAACGAGTTCACCCATAAAAAAAATTATCAAATTCCAACATCGGATTGGCTTTCAAATCTTAAATTTACGTTCTTGGAAATTTGGTAAAAATCTTATTTTTCTTTCATAAATTCATGGATTCATGATGTAAATGAGTATGGAATCATGATCTATAAAGGATTTATGATAAAGAACACTTACCTCATTCAAATTTGTGGAAACCCCTCTAAAAATCACCCAAACCGAGCTCCCCCAACTATATTTTTGTCAAAAATGGCAAAAACCCCCCGTTTTATAGTGTTTATCTATCTTGGGCGCCATAGGCAGCGCCTGGATCTGCCTGTGGCGCTGTTTCCAGTAGCCACAAAATTCCCGGCGCCATGGGTGCCGCCACGCGCTACCCTGGGCGCTGGCTATTTTTTCCTGACACAGAAATAGGTATAACTTTCTCATATGATGTCCGAATTGGATGATTCTTTTTGCTATGACTCCGAAATTTTGATACGGATCTAATGCTTTAATTAAAACTGAATTTGGAGCCCATTTTCATAATATGATACCACTTATTCTTGAAGAGACGACATCGACACATTCTTGAAATGCCCAAGTTAAATTCCATCAACCATCCAAAATCCATTCGAGGCCCTCGGGACTTCAACCAAATATATCAACAAATCTTAAAACATCATATGGACCTAGTCGAGGCCTCAAACCACATCAAACAACGCTAAATACACGAATCATACCCCAATTCAAGCCTAATGAAACTAACAAATTCCAACTTCTACATTCGATGCCGAAACCTATCAAATCGAGTCCGAATGACCTCAAAATTTGCACACAAGTCATAGACCTATGGAGATTTTCAAAACTGGATTCCAACCCCGATATCAAAAAGTCAACTCCTCGGTCAAACTTTCTAAAAATCTTCTATTTTTCAACATTCGCCAAAATGCGTTGAATGGTCCTACGGACTTCCAATTTCAAATCCGGACATACTCCGAAATCACCATACGAAGCTATAGCAACTCTCGGAATTCCATTCCGACCCTCGGATCAAAATCTTGCCTAACAACCGAAAATCGCCAAAATACTAACTCCACCAATTCAAGCCTAATTTTACACCGGACCTCCAAAACCAATTCTGATCACACTCCTAAGTCATAAATCACCTCCCGAAGCTAACCGAACCATCGGAACTCACATCCGAGCCCTCTAACTCATAAGTCAACATCCGGTTGACTTTTACAACTTAAACCTTCTTGAAAGAGACTAAGTGTGTTATTTCTTACCAAATCTACTCCGAACGCAAATCATTCAACGTGATTACATAACACACGGATAATGAAGCATAATAAGACAGAAACGGGGAAACGGAGCAGTAACTCATGAGACGACTAGCTGGGTCCTCACATTCTTCCCCACTTAAACAAACGTTCGTCCTCGAACGAGTCAAGAAACATACCTGAAGTTTAAATAGGTGAGGATATCTGCTTCGCGTCTCTTGCTCGGTTTCCGAGGTAGCCTCTTCCACGGACCGACCCCTCCACTGAACTTTCACTGAAGCTATCTCTTTGGACCTCAACTTCCGAACCTGACGATCCAAAATCGCAACTGGCTCCACCTCATAGGTCAAATCATCATCCAACTGAATCATGCTGAAGTCCAAAATATGAGACGGGTATCCAATATACTTCCGAAGCATAGAAACATGAAATACTGGGTGTACACTCGACAAACTAGGTGGCAAAGCAAGCTTATAAGCCACCTCCCCAACTCTCCGAAGCACCTCAAACGGCCTAATGAACCGAGGACTCAATTTCCCCTTCTTCCCGAATCTCATAACACCTTTCATGGGAGAAACATTCAACAAGACCTTCTCGCCAACCATGTAGGACACATCTCAAACATTCCTATCGGCATAACTATTTTGCCTCGACTGCGCTATACGGAACCTCTCCTGGATTACTTTCACCTTTTCTAGAGCATCCTGAACCAAGTCAGTCCCCAATAGCCTAGCCTCGCCGGGATCGAACCAACCAACCGGAGATCTACACCGCCTCCCATACAGAGCCTCATACGGAGCCATCTGAATACTTGACTGGTAGCTGTTGTTATAAGCAAACTCCGCAAGCGGTAGAAACTCATCCCATGAACCTCTGAAATCAATAGCACATGCACGCAACATGGCCTCCAGTATTTGGATGATACGCTCGGACTGCCCATCCATCTGATGATGAAAAGCTGTGCTCAACTCCACCTGAGTACCCAACTCCCTCTGCACGGCTCTCCAGAACTGCGAAGTAAACTGGGTACCTCTATCCGAAATGATAGAAACTGGAACACCATGCAGCCGAATAATCTCTCAGATATAAATCCTTGCCAATCATTCTAAAGAATAGGTAGTACACACGGGAATGAAGTGCGCAGACATGGTCAGCCGATCCACAATTACCCAGATGGCGTCGAACTTCCTCAAGGTCCGTGGAAGTCCAACAACAAAGTCCATAGTAATCCGCTCCCATTTCCACTCGGGAATAACTATCTGCTGAAGTAAACCACCCGGTCTCTAATGCTCATATTTTACCTGCTGACAGTTGAGACACCAAGCTACAAATTCCACAATATCCTTCTTCATCTTTCTCCACCAATAATGTTGTTTCATGTGGAATACCGCGAGCTATGGGCCTCCTCCAGAATCAACTCCTGAAGCCCATCCACATTGGGTACACAAATCCGACCCTGCATCCTCAACACTCCATCGTCGCCGATGGTCACATCTTTAGCTTCATTATGCTGGACTCTGTCCTTAAGGACAAGCAAATGGTGATCGTCATACTGACACTCCCTAATGCGATCATATAACGAAGACCGAGAAACTACGGAAGCCAACACCCGATTGGATTACGAGATGTCTAATCTCACAAACCTATTGGCCAAGGTCTGGACATCGACTACGAGAGGTCTCTCCTCAACTGGAATGTATGCCAAACTCCCCATACTCACTGCATTTCGGCTCAAAGCATCGGCCACCACGTTGTCCTTTCTTAGATGATATAATATAGTGATATCGTAATCTTTGAGCAATTCCAGCCATCTCTGCTGCCTCAGATTAAGATCCTTTTGCTTGAACAAATGTTGAAGGCTGCAATGATCAATAAACACCTCACAAGATACACCATACAAGTAATGCCTCCAAATCTTCAAGGCATGAACTATGGCAGCAAGCTCCAAATCATGCACGGGGTAGTTCTTCTCATGGGGCTTCAACTGACGAGAAGCATAGGCAATAACTCTACCCTTCTGCATTAGTACACAACCGATCCCAACTCTCAAGGCATCACAATATACGGTATACGAACCTGAGGCTGATGGTAGAACCAATACTGGAGTTGTGGTTAAGGCTGTCTTGAGCTTGTGAAAGCTCTCCTCACACTTGTCCGACCATACAAATGGAACACCCTTCTGAGTCAATTTGGTCAAGGGCGATGCAATGGATGAGAATCCTGAACAAATCGGCGATAGTAGCCTGCCAACCCAAGAAAGCTACGGATCTCTGTGACTGAGGACGGTCTAGGCCAACTCTGAACCGCCTCTATCTTCTTTGGATCAACCTATATACCCTCGCTGGACACTACGTGTCCTAAGAAAGCCACTAAATTGAGCTAAATTCACACTTAGAGAATTCTGCATAGAGTTTTTCCTCCCTCAATCTCTGCAATACAACTCGTAAATGCTCTGCGTGCTCTTCCTGACTACGCGAGTATACCAAAATATCATCAATGAATACCACAACGAACGAATCTAGATAAGGCCGAAGTACATTATTCATTAACTGCATGAACGTTGCTGGGGCATTGGTTAGCCCGAAAGACATAACAAGAAACTCATAGTGACCATATCTAGTCCGGAAAGCAGTCTTAAGAATATCTGAATCCGTGATTTTTAACTGGTGATAACCCGAAGGAGATCAACCTTGGAGAACACTCGCGCTCCTTGAAGCTGGTCAAATAAATCATCAATGTGAGGCAAGGGATACTTGTTCTTGATTGTTACCTTGTTCCATTGCCTATAATCGATGCACATTCTCATCGTTCCATCCTTCTTCCCTACAAACAGAACCTGCGCACCCCAAGGTGACACACTAGGCCGAATAAACCCCTTATCTAGGAGTTCCTAAAGTTGCTCCTTCAATTCTTTTAACTCTGCTGGTGCCATACGATACGGTGGAATAGAGATGGCCTGAGTGCCCGGCACCAGGTCAATACCAAAATCAATATCCCTGTTCGGTGGCATGCCAGGCAGGTCTGCAGGAAATACATCAGGAAAATCCCTTACAACTGGAACAGAATCGATGCTTGAAGTCTCAGCTCCAACATCCCTCACAAACGCTAAATAGGAAAGGAAACTCTTCCCAACCATACGCTAGGCCTTTAAGAACGATATCACCCTACTAGGAACATAATCAGTCATACCACGCCACTCGATCCGCGGTACCCCCGACATAGCCAAAGTAACTGTCTTAGCATGATAGTCTAAAATAGCACTACACGGAGATAACTAATCCATGCCCAAAATGACATCAAAATCTACCATGCTTAATAGCAATAGGTCTACTCGGATCTCCAGACCCCCAATAGTTACTACACGCGACCGGTACACACGGTCTATAACAACAGTATCGCCCACGGGGGTAGACACATAAACAGGTAAAGCAAGAAACTCCCAAGGCGTATAATGAGAAAAATATGAGGACACATATGAATAGGTGGAACCGAGATCTAATAATACAGAGGCATCTTTGTGGCAGACTGACACAATACCTGTAATAACGGCATCTGAAGCACTGGCATCTGTCCTGCCTGGAATAGCATAGAATCGAGCCTGGCCACCGCCTGATCGACCTCCCCCTCTGGGGCGACACCTGGCTGCCTGACCTCCACCCCTAGTTGGCTGGGCGGGTGGTAAAGTAACTGGAGCAGAAGTCGAGGGCTGACCCCTCTATTGGGACGATCTAGCACAAATGTGAGGACACTGCCTCCGCATGTGGCCCATCTCGCCACACTCATAACAACTCCCTAGCGTTGGAGAAGAGGAATGAAGGGAACCTCTCGCACCGGAGTGACTAGCAGGTGCACTAGGCATAGAAGGACCAAAGGCTGACGGAGCATGAGCTGGAAGGGCGCTGAGTGATGACTGGCCCTACTGCAACCCATGATAACCACGGCCTGTAGATGCTCCACAGTACTCTGGACGAGCTAATTGAGCAGGCCTGAAGGAACGACCTATACCTTGCTGAAACTGGCCCCTCGAAGGAGTACCACTGTAGCTGCCCGATCCTCGAGGCCTCTTAGCCTCCCTCTCTTCTCTCTCTTGACGGCGAACCGTCTCAATCTCGCGAGCTATATCCACCACCTCCTCGAGGGTAGCACCCAATACTCTCTCTCCCTGGTCATGAGAATACGGAGATGATAGTTAAGGCCATCCACAAACCTCCTGATCCTTTCACGATCAGTCGAAACCATCCAGACAGCATGTCGAGCCAACTCAGAAAACCTCGACTCATACTTCGACACTGTCATATCCCCCTGTCGCAGCCACTCGAACTGTCTACGCAGCTCCTCTCTGCGGGACTGCGGCACATACTTCTCCAAGAAAAGAGCGGAGAACTGCTGCCAAGTAAGGGGCGCTGCATCAGCCAGCCTACGCCTCTCATAAGCCTCCCACCAATTAAAGATAGCTCCCGTAAACTGAAACGTGGTAAATGCCACACCACTAGACTCAATAATCCCGGTTGTCCGGAGCATTCGCTGACACTTGTCAAGAAAACCCTGGGCATCCTCACCCTCAGCACCACTGAATGACGGAGGCTGGAGTCTGGCAAACCTCTCAAGACGACGTTGCTCATCATCTGGCATAACTGGTAGTATGAATTCCTGAGCTGGTGCAACCGGCTGGGCTGGAGGTGCCCCCGGCATCTGAAGTCCCTGCACTACCTGCCCAGGTGTGCTAGCAGCGGGGGGTCCGATTGTCTCCCCGCTGCCGCTATGTTGGCTGAGACTGCTTGAGCCAGGCCAGTGCAAACGGTTAAGATCTGAACCAAGGCCTCCTGAAGACCTGGAATCACAATTGGCACAACTGGTGCCTGAACTGATGCTGCTGGAGTCTGTTCCTGAGCTGGGGCAGCTGGTGGATCAACAGAAGCTGTCCTCGCTGCTCTGCCTCTACCACGACCACGACCGCGTCCTCGGCCTCTGGTGGCCTCAGTGGATGGTACTAGTGGTCGTCCACCTCGTCCGGTAGTTTGCGGCCTCACCATCTGTGAGACACTATGATAGCAGAAGTTTAGTGCTCGGATCCACAAGTTCGCGCAACAAGAATTTCAAGAATATGGAGTTTTCCGAAAAAGGTTCTGCAGCCTCTCGAAGATAAGTACAGACATCTTCGTACCGATCCACGAGACTCTACTAAACCCGCTCATGACTCGTGAGACCTATGTAACTTAGGCTATGATACCAACTTGTCACGATCCAAATCCCAAACACGATCGTGATGGCGCCTCTCATGAAGACAAGGCCAGCCAATTCGAACTATAACTCGATTTAAGCAGTTAAGACAATACTTACATATTTTAATAACAGCAAATTTGCGCAAACATAGCTAACCATCCCGACACAGCCCAAACAGGGGTGTCACAATGTCATGAGCAACTAAATAAATCCTAATAATAAGATTACTATTACAATATCTCTGGCACAATTGTTTGAAGAAAGTGGAAACAACAAGATAAAAGAGATACGGGGCTGCGGACGCCAACAGCTAGCTCGTAGTCTCTGAATCACCGCTCTGACGGTCGTAGTCAATGCCTCGGAGCGGAATCAATAACGCCTGAATCTGCACGCATGGTGCAGGGAGTAATGTGAGTACTTCCAACTCAGCGAGTAACAATCATAAATAATGGCGGAAAGCAGGAAACCACACAAAGCACAAGGCAATCCATAATAAAGCAATAAAACATGTAATTTTTCTTTTCAAATAATAACGTAAAGTAAAAGAAAACATTTTAAAACCGCCCCTCGGGCTCAGTATCTTTTAAAAACACGCCCCTCGGGAAATATCATAAAATAGTATCAGCCCCTCGGGCATATCACATGGTGCAACATCAGCCCCTCGGGCTCAGCACACTACAATATCAGCCCCTCGGGCTATATTTCACATCACAATGGGTACCGGCGCTCACTGGGGATGTACAGACTCCGGGAGGGGCCCCTTACGGCCCAAGTGCTATATCATATCCCGTGGCGAGTGTGCCACCCGATCCAATTTACATCATATCCCGTGGAAGCGTGCCACCCGATCCCATTTATATCATATCTCGTGGCGGCGTGCCACCCGATCCAATTTACATCATATCTCGTGGCGGCGTGCCACCCGATCCCATTTATATAATATCTCGTGGCGGCGTGCCACCAGATCCAATTTACATCATATCTCGTGGCGGCGTGCCACCCGATCCCATTTATATCATATCTCGTGGCGACATGCCACCCGATCCCATTTAAATCATTTAAAATGTCAATTAAATCTCAAAACTGAGTAAAGGCGACTGAGTTGTAAAACAGTGGAAAACAACATGTCTGAGTTCAAGTATGAATCAAACAGTAAGGAAACAATGATAAATACCCCGAAGGGTTCAAATAACCGGCACGAACCCCAAATACGACAATCAGCCCACATCGTGATGATACCAAATAAGTTTCAATCAAATATGTAGTAAAAATTGTCAATCGGGACGGACCAAGTCACAATCCCCAGTAGTAAACGACCCCACGCTCGTCATGGAGCGCGTGCCTCACCTCAATATAGCACTACGATGTGCAAATCCAGGGTTTAAAACCCTCACAACTTCATTTACAATCACTACTCACCTCAAACCGGCTAAATTTCTAGCCCACGACGCCTTTGCCTTCGAATTGGCCTCCACGTGCGTTGAATCTATCCAAATTGAGAACAATTACGTCACAATATGTCGAGGGAACAAAGCCCAAGCGAAAATACCAACAAATCCCGAAATTAGCAAAACCCGAGCCCCAGGCCCACTTCTCGAAGTTGAGAAATTTTTGCATCAATGGGTCCTTATCTCCCAATGAGTTCACCCATACAAAAATTATCAAATTCCAACATCGGATTGGGTTTCAAATCTTAAATTTTCGTTCTTGGAAATTTGGTAAAAATCTTATTTTTCTTCCATAAATTCATGGATTCATGATGTAAATGAGTATGGAATCATGATCTATAAAGGATTTATGATAAAGAACACTTACCTCATTCAAATTTGTGGAAACCCCTCTAAAAATTGCCCAAACCGAGCTCCCCCAACTATATTTTTGTCAAAAATGGAAAAAACTCCCGTTTTATAGTGTTTTTCTATCTCGGGCGCCATAGGCAGCGCCTGGATCTGCCTGTGGCGCTGGTTCCAGTAGCCACAAAATTCCCGGCGCCATGGGTGCCGCCCCGCGCTACCCTGGGCGCTGGCTATTTTTTCCTGACACAGAAATAGGTATAACTTTCTCATACGATGTCCGAATTGGATGATTCTTTTTGCTATGACTCCGAAATTTTGATACGGATCTGATGCTTTAATTAAAACTGAATTTGGAGCCCATTTTCATAATATGATACCACTTATTCTTGAAGAGACGATATCGACACATTCTTGAAATGCCCAAGTTAAATTCCATCAACCATCCAAAATCCATTCGAGGCCCTCGGGACTTCAACCAAATATAACAACATTCATAAAACATCATATGGACTTAGTCCAGGCCTAAAATCACATCAAACAACGCTAAATACACGAATCATACCCCAATTCAAGCCTAATGAAACGAACAAATTCCAACTTCTACATTCGATGCCGAAACCTATCAAATCGAGTCCGAATGACCTCAAATTTTGCACACAAGTCATAAATGACATAATGGACCTATGGAGATTTTCAAAACTGGATTCCAACCCTGATATCAAAAAATCAACTCCTCGGTCAAACTTTCCAAAAATCTTTTATTTTCCAACATTTGCCAAAATGCGTTGAATTGCCCTACGGACTTCCAATTTCAAATCCGGACATTCTCCTAAGTCCGAAATAACCATACAGAGCTATAGCAACTCTCAGAATTCCATTCCGACCCTCGGATCAAAATCTCGCCTAACAACCGGAAATCGCCAAAATACTAACTCCACCAATTCAAGCCTAATTCTACACTGGATCTCCAAATCCAATTCTCGATCACACCCCTAAGTCATAAATCACCTCCCGAAGCTAACCGAACCATCGGAACTCACATCCGAGCCCTCTAACTCATAAGTCACATCCGGTTGACTTTTCCAGCTTAAACCTTCTTAAAAGAGACTAAGTGTCTCATTTCTTGGCAAACTCACTCCTAACGCAAATTACTCAACTCGATCACATAGAACATGAATAACGAATCATAATGAGACGGAAAATAGGGAAAACAGAGTTGTAACTCACGAGACGACTAGCCGGGTCGTCACATGATCCCCTCTCCATGACACATAACATACTTTGCAGAGAACTACAATCTTTTGCCAATAGTAGCTACAATGGAACAAGAAATATATCCCTCTTTCAACTAGTGGAATTAGGAACATATGTATTTTCTACAGTCAACCTAAATTCGTTTCTCATTGTTTTTGTACATATGACTATCTATCAACATTACAAGATAGACAGTTATTACATCACTATAGGTCTGACAGGCTCTAGCCACTTGCATACATTTGATCACCAAACATGGATGGTCAAAAATGCACATTATCTAACCACTTACTATTACCTAGGTACTTTTAGTCAACGACTTAAGAAGACAAGGTATATGTACTTTTTTGGGGAGGTAAGGTTCATGTCCCCCTCCGTTTCTGTACTATTTTGTTGAAAATAAATAAAAACTATATTTATCCAAAAAAAAATGGTCCTAATGGATTCAAGATCTAAGGTGTGGTGCTTAAGGATTTTTTGGGTTCGTTATGTGGCTGAAAAATGGATTTTGCAGTAGAGTGTGAAGGGTACTTGGAGTATTCTACATTATCATCAGGTCTACGGTGCAGTGTTAGAGAAGTGGGAGAAACAATTTTAGATTTACAGAAGATCTAATCGGCGAGGTGTATCAGTTGGAGATACTATTGAGTGCATGAAGAGGGTATAAAATGGCTTATGGATCTTGAGAAGACGTGGTCTCGTGATTTGGGGTCACTCAGGAAGAGTGTTGTTTGAGGTCCGTTATGCATTTGTAGGGAGCTATTATTATTTCGAAGGCAAGTCAAGAGTAAATCGGAAGATGTTGGGTCAGTTAGTGATGGGTTGAATCAGCATTGTTTTGGAAATGATCAGTTCCTTCGGTATGTTAAGCTATATAGGTGATTTGTGGTTGTACGTGCGGACTTGACAGCCACCGTAATTTGATTAATTTGGAGGTATTTAATTATGATAGTCTGTTATGTGTAGATGGGTCCCGGAAGAGTTATGGTGGTTTAGACCACGACTTGAGGATTGTATTTTCTGTGGTAATGGGAATTCGGTTGCGTGTTGCGATTATTCCTTTGAAATGTGTTGAGTGAAAGGGGTTCTAGATGATGAAGTTTTTATTCAGAACTTATGATGAAATTCTTGTACTCTCGCGTAGCGGCATGACAAGTGTAGTGAGCGGTATAGAAATTAGAAGTTGAGGATCAAGGCTGAGGTTTGGTGTTGACAAGAATTTCACGAGCTCGGAGGGGCTGGAAAGGATTTCAGATGTTCAGAGTATGCTGGCACTATTTTCGGGCAGCCTAAGGATGGTCTGTTTTGTGGTAGCAGCATTGGGTATTGAAATGCGGATGCTTGGCCAGTATTTTAGAAATAACATGGTATGGCCATTAATGTTTAGATTTTACTACCTGGTGCGGAAGGTTGTGGGAATATATCCCACAAGAAGATGGTATAAGTGTGACAAGTTAGTCATTCAATTGTTAGAGATATAAATCAGGTATAGAGATTTTGGTACTGTCACTAATGGGAGAGGTTATGACTGAGAGGCACTCTATTCATTTGGTTATGGACTGTGGGAGTTTGTTCCGAATTTGACGGCTGCTCTTACGTGTCATGAATAAGGTCATTGTGGATCCTTGAAAGGTTATTGGCCCAGTATGGGATGATTGGAATCGGCTTGAGGTCCGCTATTAGAACTAATGTCAATTGTATGCTCTATATCAAGTCAGATGTGTTCATTCAGCATAGAGTGTTGGATGTTATTCCTATCGTCAGCTATTCTCTGTAGTACTCTAATATGCCATGTGGGTTGTAAGACGGCTTGATTATTCGTATGTGTGTTGTGGTTCTGTGTAGCTTGTCATTATTGCACCTTAGCCGAGCTCGAGTTTTGTAGCACATGGCGCTATCCGTCTCCCTTGGATTGTATTTTTTTCACATGGCATGCTTGTGGTCGATATTTGGGTATTTCGTAGTATAAACATTATGGCTTGATGGGTCTGGTTGCACGCCGCAACGATATCATGTGTGGATCGGGTTGCACGCCACAATAGTGAGACGTTTAGCACGGTTCCCTATACTTATTTTTATGTATTTTTTTTCTCATTCTCTGAGAAAGGTCCATAGCATATGTTCTGTCGTTTTATTCGTTAGGGCTGGGTAGTTCTTTTCTAGAGTTCGTTCTTCCTTATGTGATATATTCGAATTGTAGTTCATTGGCGCATTGATGGCGTCGTGTGAGATTTTAGTTAGTATTTGAGGTGGCTTATTGCCTGAGAAGCTTGTACTAGGTGATACGAGGCTATTGGACCTGAAATTAGTGCGATCAAATTTATGTAAAGTATATAAAAGAGAGAATGTCACTATTTTTTTCAGAATGAGGTAACGGTTCTTGCCAAACGGAGAATTTTCGTGAGTTATTGATTTGACGGGTGATTATGAGCTCCTGCGCATCTCGTTCATCGTTGTAGTATTGTGAGGGTTGAAACCGATTTTATATGTGTTATGAGTTATACTACGGACATCGGGTCAGTGAATTTGGAGTTTTTGTGCTTGGAGGAGGTTATCATGGGCAAATGAGTTATGCGGTGCATTGTGTGATGTCAGCATGGGTGCATATCATGTGTGGGTTCAACATATGGAGATTGATGCGGTGTTCGTATGTTAGAATCAGGTCTTGTAGAGAAATTCGGAAGTTGGAATTTGGTCCTAAGGCTTGTTGGCTAAAATAATAGGGAAGATCTTCAGTCTGACTCGAGCTAATGTGCTCACCTGAGTTGTGGTGGCATGGGTAGGTGTACAAGGTGTTGGACAGTGATTTTGGGGCAACTCTAGAGCACGTTTTGGCACGTTCTAGGATGAACGTATGTTTAAGTGGGAGACAATGTAATGACCCGACTGGTCGTTTTGAGCTCTAGCACGTCGTTCGGCGGTTTGAGGCCTTGAGTAGCTTCACTTCATGTATATGACTTGTACGCGTGGTCAGAGTTGAATTTCGGGAAGTTCGGAGTTGATTCGGATGGGAAATTCTCAATTCAAAAGCTTTAAGTTAGAAGAGTTGACTAAGGTTTGCGTTTTGAGCATACGACCTCGGAATCAGGATTTGATGGTTCCAATAGGTTCGTATGATGATTTATGACTTGGGCTTATGTTCTTTTGTTCTAATGGGTGGTCCAGGAGCATTTCGGCGCTTATTATGAAAAGTTAGCATTTCAAAAGTTTAAGAATTTCTTAAGTTCGATTTGAAGTGAATTTTGGTGTTATTGATGCTCGTTTGGAGTTTCGAGCCTTGGAATAGGTTCGTATCGTGGTTTGTGACTTGCCCGTAAAATTTGGCATTAATCCGGGATGTTTAAGTATAATTCGGATGCGTTCGGCGAAGTTTAAAAGTCTAAAAGTTTAAAGAAAGGTTTCGATCGTCGATTCATTGTTTTGATGATGTTTGATGTGATTTGAGGCCTCGAGCAAGTCCGTGCTATGTTATGGAACTTGTTGGTTAGTTCGAACAGGGTCCAGGGCGCCTCGAGTGTGTTTCAAACGAGTCGCGAATCACATTGGAGCTTTGTTGTATTGTGTAAGGGCCTGAGTACTAATGCAATCGCACCTGCGGAAAAAGGGCCACTGATGCGACCCGCAGAAGCGGCCAGGCAAGCGCAGAAGCAGTCTTTTTGGGAGGACTGGGATCGCAGATGCGGCCAAGTTTCTGCAGAAGCGGAACCGCACCTACGGATGAGGTGGCGCAGAAACACTGAAGGGGCCGCAGATGCAGTCGGTGACTTGGGCGCGGTTCCCGCAGGAGCGAGCTTGGTGCCGCAGAAGCAGCTGTCGCAGAAGTGATCATGGGACTGCAGAAGCGGGATTTTCCGAGGCAGACTTGGATTTAAGACGGGATTTGGCTCTTTTTCTTTCATTTTTCACTTGGGTTGGCCGAATTTGGGGAGCTATTTTGAGGATATTCTCATCGAGCAACACGAGGTAAGTGATTCCCACCTATAGCAAGTTAGATACTTGGATTATATATAGATTTTAACATGGAAATTCATGGAAATTATGGGATTTTAAGAGAAAAACCTAGAATTGATAATTTTTCATTTTGACCACGATTTTTGAAATGAAATGTGGAACAAATTATATATTTGAGTTCGTAATGTTATGGGTACTGTTTAACTTTAAAAAAAATTTAAATCCGCCCACGTGTGCCCGAGGGTTGACTTTGTTGACTTTTCGAGCTGAGTTGGGAATCATTATAAATTATTAAATTGTAAGCATTGGAGTATATTTTGATTAAATTGCACATTTTTTGACTAGTTTCGGATCGATGGGCACTCGATTTGAGGTGTTAGAGAGGCGTTGAAGCCGGTTATAGAACTTCGGAGCGAGGTAAGTCTCGTGTCTAACCCTGTGAGGGGAAATTTACCTCGTAGGTGTTATTCCCGTTATATGCTACATGTTGTGGGAGTTGTGCACGTATGAGGTGACGAGACTCCATGCGTATGCTAGAATTTCTTATTATGTCGGGGTAGACCTAGGTTCACACCATGCTTTAATTGTACTAATTGAGTTATCCTTGCATGTTTAATTCCTTTATTTCTCGTTATGGATTGAAACTAGGCTTGCGTAGAGTGATAGACTCGCTATTGTAGAGATTTGATGAGCTACTTGATTAGCCCCGGAATAATTGTGCTTCCCTTACGAATTTCTCTCTCGTTGTGCGTTTTTACTGAAAAGCTTCTGTAAATTTCATAACTCACATATATAGTCGTGAGTGGGGTCAAGGACCCATTAAAGCTTCTTATTCTAATGAGATCAGCCCATTCGCCTCGGCAAGATTATGTACCACATTCTTACGGGATCGAGTCATTCGCCTCGGCAGGATTATGTACCGCACTCTTATGGAATTGTGCCGTTCGCCTCGGCAGGATATTGTAGCACATGCTTATGGCATCGGGTCATTTGCCTCGGGAATATCATATTCTTATGGGATCGTGTTGTCAGCTTCGGCAGTATCATGTATCACATTCTTCTGGGATCGGGTCGTTTGCCTCGGCATTTCTATAAAACACTCTTATGGGATCGGGCTGTTTACCTCGGCAACTTCATAAAATACTGTTATGGGATTGGGCCATTCGCCTCGACAGAATCGTGCATAATATTTGATAAAAAGCCAGCGGATCTATGAGTTTTTCTGATTTGAGTTGAGATGACCTATCTGGTGGGGACCATATATATACTCTCTCTCTCTCTCTCTCTCTCTCTCTCTCTCCGGTTGAGGAGGTATTCGATAATTTAGAGCTAGTGTTTTTCGTTCAGAGGAGGATCGTACCACGTACTTATATTTGCTTGCAGTGTTAATTTACTACGCCTCATACTTGTTTACTTTATATTTTACTTGATTTATTGGACCACTAGTAAGTGTCAGTGTCTACCCCTCGTCACTACTTCTCCGGGGTTAGGCTAGATACTTACTAGGTACGCGTTGATTTACGTACTCATGTTACATTTTTGCACTTATTGCGCTGGTATATATTTCGAGTAGTGATTTGGGAGCAATGGCGCAACTATTGCGGGGACTTAAGAGTGAGCTACATCCCATGTTACGATCCGCAACATACAGAATCTCCATCAAAATTATTTACATTTTTCTGTCTAAGTTGTATTCCAAACAGATGATGTATTGTTATTTTAGCTTCTAGTAGATGCTCATGCACTTCTGACATTGGGTTTTGGGGGTGTTCTAGAATTGTTATGGATTGTTTTACATTGATACACTTTTACTTATTATTTTTAATTAAACTATACGTAACTACATATCTAAATAAGATTCATGATTTTAAAGTAATAAAATGAATATTTAAGTGTTGGCTTTCCTAACGACGACATTGGGCACCATCATGACCTATAGTAGATTTTGGGTCGTGACAGTAATGATCCTACCGATCGTTTTGAGCTTTAGCGTTCCATTAGGCTTTTTGAGACTTTGAGTAGCTTCATATTATGTATTATGATTTACGTGTATGGTTGGTTTCAATTTTCGAGTGGTTCGGGATTGATTTGGAATAATGAATCTGGGTTTAGAAGCTTTTAGTTGGAAGAGTTGACCAATGTTTGACTTTTAGATAAACGGACTCGAGATCTGGTTTTAGTTAATCCAATAAGTTTGTATGATGCTTTTGGACATGTCCATAAAGTTTGGTTAAATTACGATGACTTTTTGGATAAATTTGGGTTATATGGTGATTGTTTCGCTTTCGACATCGTATGAGGAATTTATGGTCATTTTACTAAGAATTGGGTTGCAAGATTTTTCAGATTAATGAAATTGCCACATAATTCGTATTTAAAAAGCTGCACTATTTCCAAATACTAACCAACATATCTCCTTCACTATAAGGTCAAATGGAGTGATTCAAAAGCCTAACTTGACTGAAATTTCATGAGAAATCCATTAGAGGTATCAAAAGCTAGTTTCGGGATCTTTTGGCATAAGAAACGAGGCAGAGTAGCTGGCCATTTTTGGCTATTAATGCTGATGAAGTTTTTCTTATCTTGAAAGTTTGGGATTGATAGAATTCAAGAATGTTCTTCAACTTTCCTCCATGGAGGCATTTATTTCCAGATTCCTTTTGGGGTCTTGTTCTCTTATATTAGGAGAACAACATACTCGAATTTGGCAAGTTTTTGAGGAGTATTTTGGGAGATATAAGATGCACCTAGTGTGGGTTGGACTCTTGGGTTGTAAACATCCAAGACCGTGGCGAATTGGTTGAGCTATCGGACTCTGATTGAGTTGGTTTTCATTTGTGTGAGCTTGTATTGGTTCGGGCTTCACTCGGGTAAGCTTAGATTCCGAATCCAAGGCGAGCCCGGGATTGACTTTTGTTGACTTTTTGGGAAAAATGTAAAGATCATAGCTTTATTTAATGTTATTGGTTTCTCTCGCATTGTTTGATGTTATTAAGTGGAGGCAAATTTAAGGGAAAAAGCTATTTCGGAGGGTTGAGTTGGCCTAGTTGAGGTAAGTGTCTTGCCTAACTTTGTTTGGGGGAACTACCCCTTGGGATTGGTATTGATTAATTCATTTATGCTATTTAAAAGCCGTGTATGTAAAGTGAGGAGACTATGTTCCATGCTTTAGTTGAAGTGCCATATTCATGTTCTAATTTCTCTTATTTAATCTATTCTTGTTTGTATTAATCTATCCATATATGACGTAATTGACTTGTTTAAAACTTGTTCTACATCCTACTTGATCATGCCTTAGTTGAACTTGAAGCCTCTATTATTGTTACATGACATCTCATCATTGTTGATTATCATTGAAGTTATTGTTCGTATTATCCCTTTCATTCTTGATTATCATTACTTGAAGTTATTGTTCATGTTATCTCTTTCCTTGTTGATTTCCACTATTTGAAGTCATTGTTATAAGTTATCTCTTCCATTGTGAGTCATTTTTAATTAATGTCGTGGTTATACATTATCTCATTAGTGAGTTGTTGGTGTTGAGGTTGTGAAGGCCGTTATCATGTTGAAGGATCATGTTATTTAATGTTTCTTATTTCATTATTACTGTTGTATTTCATGCCTGTTTATAATTTATGTACTTTATTTATTGGACCACTAGTAAGTGTCGTTGTCAACCCCTCGTCACTTTCTCTTCGAGGTTAGACTAGATACTTACTGGGTACGCATTAATTTACATACTCATGCTACACGTCTGCACTAATTGTGCAGGTACGTCCACATATGCACTATCCTGACACTTAGTGGTGAGCTGCTCCGTATGCTCCGACCTGCAGCACCCGAGTCTTCTTCTTGTTGCATTTATTGTATATGTCTATTTCATTTCAGACAATAGTTAAAGTGGTTTGTATATTTTACTAGATTGCTCGTGCACTTGTAACACCGGGTTTTGGGGAATTTCTTGCAGATTTTTATGGTTTTGCTTAATATTGTTACCATTTCATTTATATGTTTTATTAATGCTTCGTATCTCCATGGTTTTCTCCGTATTAAATTTTTTTTATTTAATAAAACTCATGATTTTAAAAATAATAAATGAATAATAAAATAAATAGTTCACCGTTAACTTGCCTAAAGGCGATGTTGGGCGTCATCATGGCCTATAGTAGGAATTGGGTCGTGCCACTAGTATGGCATCATGAAGTTCGTGGTTCTATAATTAAGATACTCAAGATGGAGTCTTGGAGTTTTAGTTCTACAATTGAGAAATTAAGGATGGCGTCTTGTAGTTCATATAGCCATAATTAAAGGATGGAGTCACCAGAATTCGTGGTTCCACAATTAAATAATCAAGGATGGCATCATGGAGTTCATGGTTCCACAATTGAGAAATCATGGATTTCATCATAAATTTTGTGGTTCTACAATTAAGAAATAAAGGTTACCGATATGAAATTTATGGTTTTGCAATTAAGAAATCAAGGACGGCGTTATGGAGTTCGAGGTTCTACAATTAAGAAATCAAGGATGAAATCATTATTTGCTATAAAAATGAATAAAAAGGAATCATATGTTACTAGGATCTAGTCCTTATTTTATGCTTTTAATAATATTCTAATCTTGTTAGTGATTAAGAAAGTTTCACTTCAAATTTAATAGAGTAATATTTCTTTTAGAGGTTGGAATTGGTGGAAAAGAGGGTAAGATCATAGAGCTTCAGTCGCATAGGAGAATGTGTTTCACTTATTGAGAAGATGAAGAGTAAACGGCAGAACAATCTTTTCCAACTTATTTTAGCGGAGGAGTGGCCAATCTTTAAATAGATTTCAAACAATGGCTAAAACATCATAGCAGGCCTAAAAAGAGGCCATACCACCAGGGGCAGATCCACGTGGAGGGGCATGGGGTACGTGAACCCATGCTCCCCTCCTTAGACTGCGTATTACAGCGGTATTTCTCGGATAAAATACTTATAAATCCATGTCAAAATCTGTCACGACCCATAATCTCAACCCGGTCGTGATGGTGCCTCTGGTGAAGACAAGGCCAGCCAGTTAAAAACCATAACTCATTTTAAGCAGTTAATACGGTACTTACATATTTTAGCAACAGCAAATTGCAGAAACATAGCTAACCATCCCAACAACAGCCCAAACCGGGGTGTCACAATGTCATAACAACTAATGAAATCCTAATAACAAGATTACTATTACAATATCTCTGGCACAATTGTTTGAAAAAAGTGGAAACAACAAATAAAAGAGATACGGGGCTGCGGACGCCAACAGCTACCTCATAGTCTCTAAATCACCGCTCTAACAGTCGTAGTCAATGCCTCAGAGCGGAATCAATAACGCCTGAATCTGCACGCATGGTGCAGGGAGTACTGTGAGTACTTCCAACTCAGTGAGTAGTACATATAAATAACGACTGAAAGTAAGGAAACACGTAAAGCACAAGGCAATGCATAATGAAGCAGTAAACCATTATTTGAAAACAGTAAATCAGTAAGAAATCATTTAAAAATCTTTCCAGCTCTGGTTACCAGTTGCCATTGTTACCAATTGTAACATCCCTGGGCTCAGTATCATTTAAAACAGTAAAATCTCCCCAGCTCTGGTTATCAGTTGTCATTGTTACCAACTGTAACCTACATTTGTCATTGTTACCAACTGTAATATCCCTGGGCTTAGTATCAATCTCACAGCTCTGGTTACCAGCTGTCATTGTTACCAACTGTAACCTACAGTTGTCATTGTTACCAACTGTAATATCTCTGTTACCCCAACAGTAAACTACAGTTGTCATTGTTACCAACTGTAACCTACAGTTGTCATTGTTACCAACTGTAATATCTCTGGGTACCCTGCGCTTACTGGGGGTGTACAGACTCCGGGAGGGGCCCCTTACGGCCCAAGCGCTATATCAAGCCACCTCGTGGCACATAGAGTATCTCAAGCCCTCGGCCTCAAATCAATCACAAGCCACCTCGTGGCACATAAAGGATATCAAGCCCTCGGCCTCATATCACACAGTAAAACCTCACACCTGGCCCTCGGCCGCACTCAGTCAGAAAAATCATCACAAGCCCCTCGGGCATAAAAAAATAGTAGTTCTCAGCCCAAAACATCATTTAAAATATTATGTAAATCTCAATACTGAGCAAAAAGTGGCTGACTTGTACAACAGTGGAAACAACATGACTGAGTTCAATTAGTAAGTACAAATAGTGAGGAAATGGTGATAAAAATCTCCGGAGGGTTCAAACAATTGACACGAAGCCCAAATACGGCAATCAGCCCCAAAAAGGATGGTAACAAGTAAGTTTCAATCAGTTGCATAGTAAAATCATCAATCGGGATGTACCATGTCACAATCCCCAGTAGTAAACGACCCCACGCTCATCATCGAGCGTGTACCTCACTTCAATATAGCACTACGATGTGCAATACCCGGGGTTTCAAACCCTCACAACATTATTTACAATCACTACTCACCTCGAACCGGCTAAATTTCTAGCCCACGACGCCTTTGCCCTTCGAATTGGCCTCCACGTGCGTCGAATCTATCCAAATTCAGAACAATTACGTCACAATATGTTGAGGGAACAAAGCCCACGCGAAAACAATCAAATAATACTAAGAAATCCCAAAATTAGCAAAACCCGAGCCCCGGGCCCCACTTCTCGAAATTCAGTAATTTTTCACCTCAAAGGGTTCCTTATCTTCCCACGAGTTCAACCATACAAGACTTATTAAATTCCGATATCGGTTCGACCTCCAAGTCTTAAAATCTAAAATCAAGGGTTTTCCACAATTTTCTCCAACTTAAATCACCAATTACATACTAGAATGGCAATAGGTTTGGGTAATTTGACCAAGATTGAGTTAAGAACACTTACCCCAATGTTTCTCTTGAAAATCTTCCAAAATTCCTTCAACATTTTGCTTCAATCCGAGTTCCCTAGCTCCAATTATGTTCAAGATGGTCAAAACCCCCTTCTTTAAGAATTTGTTTCAGAAAATCTCTTTTGGATATAGTTTTGAGGTTGATTTGTTGTGATTTTATGGTGTTTGGAGGTGTTTCTCTTTGTGGATGACGAAAAATGGGTTTTGCATGGCAAATGGGCACTAATTTCTATTTACAAAGGGGTCAAAAATCGGAACAAAATAAAACTTCCAGGTGTTGAAAATGCTATAGCATTTCGCGTAGCATAATAAACATGCTATCCGCATTTTGGACAGCATCACGTCGCATAATCAACATGGTGTCCGCATTTTGGTAGCATTTCTGACATTTAAATCTGTTACACTTTGCTATAGCATTTCGGCGTAGCATAATCAACATGCTGCCCGCATTTTGGACAGTATCGCGTAGCATAATCAATATGCTGTCCGCATTTTGGTAGCATTTTTGACATTGAAATCTGTTACACTTTGCTATAGCATTTCGACGTAGCATAATCAACATGCTGTCCGCATTTTGGTAGCATTTCTGAGGTTGAAATCTATTACACTTTGCTATAGCATTTCGGCGTAGCACAATTAACATGCTGTCCGCGTTTTGGTAGCACTTCTAACATTTATGCAGATTTTCCTTTCCAATAATGAAATAGTCCGTTTAACCACCCAAAACTCACCCGAGCCATTCGGGACCCCGTTCGGATATACCAACAAGTCCTAAAACATATTATGGACTTAGTCGAGGCCTTAAATCACATCAAACAACGCTAAATACACTAATCACACCCCAATTCAAGCCTAATGAAACTAACAAATTCCAACTTCTACATTCAGTGCCGAAACCTATCAAATCGAGTCCGATTGACCTCAAATTTTGCACACAAGTCATAAATGACATAACGGACCTATGAAGATTTTCAAATATGGATTCCGACCCAGATATCAAAAAGTCAACTCATCAGTCAAACTTTTCCAAAAATCTTCTATTTTCCAACATTCGCTAAAATGCGTTGAATTGTCCTACGGACTTCCAATTTCAAATCCGGACATACGCCTAAGTCCGAAGTCACCATACGAGGCTATAGCAATTCTCAGAATTCCATTCCGCTCCTCGGATCAAAATCTCGCCTAACAACCGGAAATCGCCAAAATACTAACTCCATCAATTCAAGTCTAATTCTACACCAGACCTCCCAAACCAATTCCTATCACACTCCTAAGTCATAAATCATCTCCTGAAACTAATCAGATCATCGAAATTCACATCCGAGCCCTCTAACTCATAACTCAACATCCGGTTGAGTTTTACAACTTAAACCTTCTTGAAAGAGACTAAGTGTGTCATTTCTTACCAAATCTACTCCGAACGCAAATCATTCAACGTGATTACATAAAACACGGATAATGAAGCATAATAAGGCAGAAACGGGGAAACAGAGCAGTAACTCATGAGACGACTAGCTGGGTCGTCACATTCTTCCCACTTAAACAAACGTTCATCCGCGAACGAGTCAAGAAACATACCTGAAGTTTCAAATAGGTGAGGATATCTGCTCCGCGTCTCTCGCTCGGTTTTCGAGGTAGCCTCTTCCACGGACCGACCCCTCCACTGAACTTTCACTGAAGCTATTTCCTTGGACCTCAACTTCCGAACCTGACGATCCAAAATCGCCACTGGCTCCACCTCATAGGTCAAATCATCATCCAACTGAATCATGCTGAAGTCCAAAATATGAGACGGGTCTCCAATATACTTTCGGAGCATAGAAACATGACATAGTGGGTGTACAGTCGATAGGCTGGGTGGCAAAGCAAGCTCATAAGCCACCTCCCCAACTCTCCGAAGCACCTCAAACGGCCCAATGAACCGAGGACTCAATTTCCCCTTCTTCCCGAATCTCATCACACCTTTCATGGGCAAAACTTTCAGCAAGACCTTCTCACCAACCATGTAGGACACATCTCGAACCTTTCTATTGGCATAACTCTTTTGCCTCGACTGCGTTGTACGGAGCTTCTCCTGGATTACCTTCACCTTTTCTAGAGCATCCCGATCCAAGTCAGTCCCCAATAGCCTAGCCTCGCCGAGCTCGAACCAACCAACCAGAGATCTACTGCGTCTCCCATACAAAGCCTCATACGGAGCCATCTGAACGCTTGACTGGTAGCTGTTGTTATAAGCGAACTCCGCAAGCGGTAGAAATTCATCCCATGAACCTCTGAAATCAATAGCACATGCACGCAACATGTCCTCTAGTATCTGAATGGTACGTTCGGACTGCCCATCCGTCTGAGGATGAAATGCTGTGCTTAATTCCACCTGAGTACCTAACTCCCCCTACACGGCTTTCCAGAACTGCGAAGTGAACTGAGTACCTCTATCTGAAATGATAGAAACTGGAACACCATGAAGCCGGACAATCTCTTGGATATAAATCCTTGCCAACCGTTCTGAAGAATAGGTAGTACACACAGGAATGAAGTGCGTGGACTTGGTCAGCCGATCCACAATCACCCAAATAGCATCGAACTTATTCAAAGTCCGTGGGAGTCCAACAACGAAGTCCATAGTGATCCGCTCCCATTTCCACTCGGGAATAGCTATCTGCTGAAGCAAACCACCCGGTCTTTGATGTTCACATTTTACTTGCTGACAGTTGAGACACCGAGCTACAAATCCCATAATATCTTTCTTCATTTCCACCAATAATGTTGTCTCAAGTCCTGATACATCTTTGCGGCACCTGGATGAATAGAATACCGCGAGCTATGGGCCTCCTCCAAAATCAACTCCCGAAGCCCATCCACATTGGGCACACAAATCTGGCCCTGCATCCTCAACACTCCATCGTCGCCGATGGTCACATCTTTAGCATCATTATGCTGAACTCTGTCCTTAAGGACAAGCAAATGGGGATCGTCATACTGACGCTCCCTGATGCGATCGTATAACGAAGACCGAGAAACCACGCAAGCCAACACCCGATTGGATTCCGAGATGTCTAATCTCACAAACCTATTGGCCAAGGTCTAGACATCGACTTCGAGAGGTCTCTTTCCAACTAGAATGCATGCCAAACTCCTCATGCTCACTGCCTTTTGGCTCAAAGCATCGGCCACCACATTGGCCTTTCCCGTATGGTATAGTATAGTAATATCGTAATCCTTGAGCAATTCCAGCCATCTCCGCTACCTCAAATTTAGATCCTTTTGCTTGAACAGATGTTGAAGGCTACGGTGATCAGTAAATACCTCACAAGATACGCCATACAAGTAATGCCTCCAAATCTTTAAAGCATGAACTATGGCAGCCAGCTTCAAATCATGCACGGGGTAGTTCTTCTCATGAGACTTCAACTAAAGAGAAGCATAAGCAATAACTCTACCCTCCTGCATTAGTACACAACCGATCCCAATTCTTGAGGCATCATAATATACGGTGTACGAACCCGAGGCTGGCGGTAGAACCAATACTGGAGATGTGGTCAAGGCTATCTTGAGCTTCTGAAAGCTCTCCTCACACTAGTTCGACCACACAAATGGAACACCCTTTTGAGTCAATTTGGTCTAGGGCGATGCGATGGATGAGAATCCCTGAACAAACCGGCGATAATAGCCTGCCAACCCAAGAAAGCTACGAATCTCTGTGACTGAGGACGGTCTAGGCCAACTCTGGACCGCCTCTATCTTCTTTGGATCAACCTGTATACCCTCGCTAGACACCACGTGCCCCAAGAAAGCCACTGAGTTGAGCCAGAACTCGCACTTAGAGAATTTTGCATAAAGCTTCTCCTCCCTCAATCTCTGTAATACAACTCTGAAATGTTCTGCGTCCTGATTACGCGAGTACACCAGAATATCATCAATGAATACCACCACGAACGAATCCAGATAAGGCCGAAATACATTGTTCATTAACTGCATGAACGTTGCTGGGGCATTGGTTAGCCCGAAAGACATAACAAGAAACTCATAGTGGCCATATCTAGTCCAGAAAGCAGTCTTAAGAATATCTGCATCCCTGATCTTTAACTGGTGATATCCTGAACAGAGATCAATCTTAGAGAACACTCGTGCTCCCTGAAGCTGGTCAAATAAATCATCGATGCGAGGCAAAGGATATTTGTTCTTGATTGTTACCTTGTTCAATTGCCTATAATCGATGCACATTCTCATCGTGCCATCCTTCTTTTTCACAAATAGAACCGGTGCACCCTAAGGTGACACACTAGGCCGAATGAATCCCTTATCTAGGAGTTCCTGAAGGGTCTCATTTAATTCTTTCAACTCTGCTGGTGCCATACGATACGGCGGAATAGAAATGGGCTAAGTGCCTGGCACCAGGTCAATGCCAAAATCAATATCCCTGTCCGGTGGCATGCCCGGCAGGTCTGCGGGAAATACATCGGGAAAATCCATCACAACTGGAACAGAATCGATGCTTGGAGTCTCAGCTCCAACATCCCTCACAAATGCTAGATAGGAAAGGCAACCCTTCCTAACCATACGCTGGGCTTTCAGGAACGATATCACCCTACTAGGAACATAATCAGTCACACCACGCCACTCGATCCGCGGTACACCCGGCATAGCCAGAGTAACTGTCTTAGCATGACAGTCTAAAATAGCACGACATGGAGATAACCAATCCATGCCCAAAATGACATCAAAATCTACCATGCTTATAGCAATAGGTCCACTCGGGTCTCCAAACCCCCAATAGTCACTACACACGACCGGTACACACGGTCCACAACAACAGTATCGCCCACCGGGGTAGACACATAAACAGGTAAAGCAAGAAACTCCCGAAGCATACCAAAATATTGAGCAAAATATGTGGACACATATGAATAGGTAGAATCGGGATCAAATAATACAGAGGCATCTTTGTGGCAGACTGAAACAATACTTGTAATAACGGCATCTGAAGCACTAGCATCTGTCCTGCCTGGGATAGCATAGAATCGAGCCTGGCCACCGCTTGCTCGACCCCCCCCCCCAGGGCGACCTCTGGCTGCCTGACCTCCACCCCTAGCTGGCTGGGCGAGTGGTAAAGTAACTGGAGTAGAAGTCGAGGGCTGACCCCTCTGCTGGGAAGATCTAGCACCATGATGAGGACATTTCCTCCACATGTGGCCCATCTCGCCACACTCATAACAACTCCCTGGTGCTCTAGCAGATGCACTCGGCATAGGAAGACCCTGGGCCGACGGAGCATGGGTAGGAAGGGCGCTGAGTGATGATTGCTGCTGCAACCCATGATAACCACGACCTGCAGATGCCCCACGGTATTCTGGACGAGATAACTGAGCAGGCCTGAAGGAACGACCTCTACCCTGCTGAAACTGGCCTCTCGAAGGAGTACCACTGTAACTACCCGGTACTCGAGGCCTCTTAGCCTCCCTCTCCTCTCGCTCCTAACGGCGAACCGTCTCAATCTCGCAAGCTATATCAACCACCTCCTCGAAGGTAGCACCCAATACTCTCTCCCTGGTCATGAGGATACGGAGATGATAGTTAAGGCCATCCACAAACCTCCTGATCCTTTCACGATCAGTCGGAACCATCCAGACAGCATGTCAAGCCAACTTAGAAAATCTTGACTCATATTGTGACAGTCATATCCCCCTGTCGCAGCCACTCAAACTATCTGTGCAGCTCCTCTCTGCGGGACTGTGGCACATACTTCTCCAAGAAAAGAGCAGAGAAGTTTTGCCAATTAAGGGGCACTGCATCAACCAGCTTACGCCTCTCATACGCCTCCCACCAATTAAAGGCAGCTCCCGTAAACTAAAAGGTGGTGAATGCCACACCACTAGACTCAAGAATCCCGGCTGTCCGGAGCATTCGCTAACACTTGTCAAGAAAACCTTGGGCATCCTCGCCCTCAGCACCACTGAATGACGGAGGCTGGAGTCTGCCAAACCTCTCAAGATGACGCTGCTCATCGTCTGGCATAACTGGTACTATGAATTCCTGAGCTGGTGCAACTGGCTGGGGTGGAGGTGCCCCCGGCATCTGAAGATCCTGCACTACCTGCTCAGGTGTACGGGCAACTGGAGTCTGTTTGCCTCCCCCGGCCTGTGGAGTAGTTGCGACTGTGGTGGCTGAAACTGCCTGAGCCAGGGCAATGCAAACAGATAATATCTGAGCCAAGGTCTCCTGAAGACCTGGAATAGCGATAGGCACAGCTGGTGCCTGAACTGGTGCTGCTGGAGCCTGTTCCTGATCTGGGGCAGCTGGTGGATCAACAGATGCTACCCTCGCCGGTTTGCCTCTACCACGACCACGACCGTGTCCACGGCCTCTGGTGGCCTCAATGGGTGGTAATGATGGTCGTCCACCTTGTCCAGTAGTTCGCGGACTCACCATCTGTGAGAGAACAGGATAGCAGAAGTTTTAGTACTCGGATCAACAAGTTCGCACGACAAGAATTTCAAGAATATGGAATTTTCCTAAAAAGGTTCCACAGCCTCTCGAAGATAAGTACAGCCTCTCGGGGGTGTAAAGACTCCGGGAGGGGCCCCTTATGGCCCTAGCGCTATATTAATCTACCTNAATACTCTCTCCCTGGTCATGAGGATACGGAGATGATAGTTAAATCCATCCAAAAACCTCCTGATCCTTTCACGATCAGTCGGTACCATCCAGACAGCATGTCGAGCCAACTCAGAAAATCTTGACTCATATTGTGACACCTTCGTATCCCCCTGTCGCAGCCAGTCAAACTGTATGCGCAACTCCTCTTTGCAGGACTGCGACACATACTTCTCCAAGAAAAGAGCGGAGAACTGCTGCCAAGTAAGGGGCACTGCATCAACCGGCCTACGCCTCTCATACGCCTCCCACCAATTAAAGCCAGCTCCCGTAAACTGAAAGGTGGTGAATGCCACACCACTAGACTCAAGAATCCCGGTTGTCCAGAGCATTGGCTGACACTTGTCAAGAAAACCCTGGGCATCCTCACCCTCAGCACCACTGAAAGACGGAGGCTGGAGTCTGCCAAACCTCTCAAGACGACGCTGCTCATCATCTGGCATAGCAGGTACTATGAATTCTTGGGCTGGTGCAACTGGCTGGGCTGGAGGTGCCCCCGGCATCTGAAGTCCCTGCACTACCTACTCAGGCGTACGGGCAAGTGGAGTCTGATTGCCTCCCCCGGCCTGTGAAGTAGTTGCGGTTATGGTGGCTGAAACTGCCTGAGCTAGGCCAGTACAAACAGATAATATCTGAACCAAGGTCTCCTAAAGACCTGGAATAGCGATAGGCACAGCTGGTGCCTGAAATGGTGCTGCTGAAGCCTGTTCCTGAGCTGGGGCAGCTGGTGGATCAACAGATGCTGCCCTTGCCGCTCTGCCTCTACCACGACCACGGCCGCGTCCACGGCCTCTGGTGGCCTCAGTAGGTGGTACTGGTGGTCGTCCACCTCATCTGGTAGTTCGCGGCCTCACCATATGTGAGAGAACAGGATAGTAGAAGTTTTAGTACTCGGATCAACAAGTTCGCACGACAAGAATTTCAAGAATATGGAATTTTCCTAAAAAGGTTCCACAGCCTCTCGAAGATAAGTACAGCCTCTCGGGGGTGTAAAGACTCCGGGAGGGGCCCCTTATGGCCCTAGCGCTATATTAATCTACCTCGTAGCACATAGAGTATCGCAGGCCCTCGGCCTCATATCAATCACAAGCCACCTCGTGGCACATAAAGGATCTCAAGCCCTCAGCCTCATATCACTCAGTAAAACCCCACATCTGGCCCTCGGCCGCACTCAGTCAGAAAAATCATTACAAGCCCCTCGGGCATTGTAAAACAGTAGTTCTCAACCCAAAACATCATTTAAAAATATTGTGTAAATCTCAAAACTGAGTAAAAAGTGGCTGACTTGTACAACAGTGGAAACAACATGACTGAGTTCAATTAATAAGTACAACTAGTGAGGAAATAGTGATAAAAATCCCCGGAGGGTTCAAACAATTGGCACGAAGCCCAAATATGGCAATCAGCCCCAAACAGGATGGTAACAAGTAAGTTTCAATAAGTTGCGTAGTAAAATCATCAATCGGGATGGACCATGTCACAATCCCCAGTAGTAAACGACCCCACGCTCATCATCGAGCGTGTGCCTCACTTCAATATAGCACTACGATGTGCAATTCTTGGGGTTATAAACCCTCACAACATTATTTACAATCACTACTCACCTCGAACCGGCTAAATTTCTAGCCCACGACGCCTTTGCCCTTCGAATTGACCTCCACGTGCGTCGAATCTATCCAAATTCAGAACAATTACGTCACAATATGTTGAGGGAACAAAGCCCACGCGAAAACAATCAATAAATACTAAGAAATCCCAAAATTAGCAAAACCCGAGCTCCGGGCCCACTTCTCGAAATTCAGTAATTTTTCACCTCAAAGGGTTCCTTATCTTCCCACGAGTTCAACCATACAAGATTTATCAAATTCCGATATCGGTTCGACCTCCAAGTCTTAAAATCTAAACTCAAGGGTTTTCCACAATTTTCTCCAACTTAAATCACCAATTACATACTAGAATGGCAATAGGTTTGGGTAATTTGACCAAGATTGAGTTAAAAACACTTACCCCAATGTTTCTCTCGAAAATCTTCCAAAAATCCTTCAACATTTCGCTTCAATCCGAGTTCCCTAGCTCCAATTATGTTCAAGATGGTCAAAACCCCCTTATTTAAGAATGTGTTCAAGAAAATTTCTTTTGGATATAGTTTTGAGGTTGATTTGTTTTGATTTTATGGTGTTTGGAGGTGTTTCTCTTTGTGGATAACGAAAAATGAGTTTTGCATGGCAAATGGGCACTAATTTCTACTTATAAAGGGGTCAAAAATCGGAACAAAATAAAACTTCTAGGTGTTGAAAATGCTATAGCATTTCGCATAGCATAATCAACATGCTGTCCGCAGTTTGGTAGCATTTCTGACATTGAAATCTGTTACACTTTGCTATAGCATTTCGGCATAGCATAATCAACATGCTGCCCGCATTTTGGACAGCATTGCGTAGCATAATCAATATGCTGTCTGCATTTTGGTAGCATTTCTGACATTGAAATCTGTTACAATTTGCTATAGCATTTCAGCGTAGCATAATCAACATGTTGTCCGCATTTTGGTAGCATTTCTGACATTGAAATCTATTACACTTTGCTATAGCATTTCGGCATAGCATAATCAACATGCTGTCCGCATTTTGGTATCACTTCTGACATTTATGCAGATTTTCCTTTCCAACGATGAAATAGTCCGTTTAACCACCCAAAACTCACCCGAGCCATTCGGGACCCCGTTCGGATATACCAACAAGTCCTAAAACATATTATGGACTTAGTCGAGGCCTTAAATCACATCAAACAACGCTAAATACACTAATCATACCCCAATTCAAGCCCTATGAAACTAACAAATTCTAACTTCTACATTCGATGCCGAAATCTATCAAAATCGAGTCCGATTGACCTCAAATTTTGCACACAAGTCATAAATGACATAACAGACATATGAAGATTTTCAGAACTAGATTCCTACCCCGATATCAAAAAGTCAACTCCTCGGTCAAACTTTTCCAAAAATCTTCTATTTTCCAACATTCGCCAAAATGCATTGAATTGTCCTACGGACTTCCAATTTAAAATCCGGACATACTCCAAAATCACCATACGAAGCTATAGCAACTCTCGGAATTTCATTCCGACCCTCGGATCAAAATCTCGCCTAACAACCGAAAATCGCCAAAATACTAACTCCACCAATTCAAGCCTAATTCTACACCAGACCTCCCAAACCGATTCCGATCACACTCCTAAGTCATAAATCATCTCCCGAAACTAATCGAATTGTTGGAATTCACATCCGAGCCCTCTAACTCATAAGTCAGCATCTGGTTGACTTTTACAACTTAAACCTTCTTGAAAGAGACTAAGTGTCTCATTTCTTACTAAATCTACTCCGAACGCAAACCATTCAACGTGATTACATAAAATACGGATAACGAAGCATAATAAGGCAGAAACGGGGAAACAAAGCGGTAACTCATGAGACGACTAGCTGGGTCATCACAGAACCCATGCTCAAAAGAGTATCTGGTTCAGTGGTGGCTTAGTGCACCTTTGGCCCCTAGGTCCACTGTTAGAATCCCTATTCCTTATCTTCCACCTCAAAGCCATTTTTCTATTTCTCTTTTTCTTTTTTTTTCTTTTTTCTGTTTCAACTGAAATCCACTCTATCTTTCTTTTCTTTTTTTGTTTCTCTTTTTTGTCCATGCATTCTTTTGTTTTTTTGGATCTCTCTGTGACATATCTTTTAATGAAATTATTTGGTTTTTTTTGGGATTCAATTTCCTTTCTTTTCGTTTATTTATGTTTTCTTCATTTTCTTTTTTGGTTCAATCATATGAGTTTCAAAAACTCTAAAAAATAAATTTGAATTAATTGGAATCTTTTCAATGTCATGTTCCCTCGTTTTTCATTTACCACTCTCTTTTTGAATAGTTATTTAATTTTAATATATCGAGCTTAGTATTTAGAACTATAAATAAGGATGCTATCATTGAGGTATGAAAACTATTTAGACATTTGTCTATGGAATGATAAGTTTTCGTAATAATAATACTGATTGTTGTTTACTTGTCAAGTTGTTGTCATGACAAAATATTAAAGAACCAAATCAAACGGTCATCGGATAGTGGTGCTCCCATCCTCATGAAATCATGGATCCGCCTTTGCATGCCACCTAATTTTTTCACAAAAGATTAAATAGGCCCAATAACTAGCTGGAGATACTAACCTAGGCATAGGCCCAACTCTAGAAATCATAAAACTTTAAAAGTAAAATTGTGACATTCAATGTGAAAATCAAGAAGAGTTAATTACAAAGGGATTTGCCCAAAAAGGATCATTTCGTGAGGGTGTTTAAATTTTGTTCTTCGTTTAAGAAATATGTATAAAATTAGCCTCGAAACACAAATTTAGTACTAATTATTCATAAGTTCTGTCAGATATGCAAAACTTGCCTTGTTTGTTGTCACAACCCAAACTCCCACCTGGGCCGCGGCGACGCCTAACACTATTAGGTAGGTAAGCCAACAATTTCACAATAACAATGAATTTAACGAGTACATGAGCACAATAGAATCTCAAAATACATGGCTAGATCCTCAATACAATTGTCTGAACAATAGGACAATAATAACAGAAGTAAACAAAAGAGACTTCAAGGTCTGCGAATGACAAAGCAACTACCTCGTAGTATCCACAAACTGGTACGAATGCATCTCTAGCAATCACCACGCCCCGAGATACTTGGACCTGCACATGAAGTGCAGAGTATGAGTATAACTGATCCCATGTACTCAATAAGTAACAAACCTAACCTTGGGCTGAAAGTAGTAATGAATTCAGAAGAAAAAGTTAGTGTCCAACATCAATAATCAGTAACAACTCATGATATAATGAAGATAGTAAAAGTGAATAACTCAAAGATACCATGTTCAGCTCATTCACAATTTCGGGAATATAGGCATGGTTTCTAAGTATAATAATCAAAGCCTAACACAGATAAGACATTTCATTTACCAGCTAGCGTGAAGAAAATACATCTCTATGCCTACATGTCAAATATACATGTCAAGTCAATATCATCATAGTGAAATAATCAAGTATAACCATCCTCAGCATGCTCACGGTGCCTGGCACAAGTGCCCCTCACCATCATATACACAATCACACTCAGTATTGTACAAGTGCCTGGCACAAATGCCCTTCACCAAAACATATATAATCATGTGTCTGCGCTCAGTTTGAATATACTCCGGATGGGCGGATCCTTGTCTAAGCGATAATTAGTATCACATAACGCAATAGTGGGGCCTAGTGCACGTGTCGCCCCTACTCAGTACCACTTAGCCTAATATGGGCCTGGCGTAAACATCGCCCTTAAAATCAATACCAAACCGGCTCTATGGCCCAGGTTCAGTCATCAACCGCTCAAGTCTCAGTTAACCACATCTCACAATACTAAGTTCAACTATATTACACATATGCAACATTTACAACATGTGAATGATCACAACAAGAACGTACTAAGACGGTGATATCATACACAAATATAGTAATATGACTGAGGGTATGACTACAATTAAAGAAAATAACTCAAACACAAGAAAGGGCCTATCTTGTCTCAAACAAGAATATAGCCTAGTCATGATTTCAAACATGAATCATAGCTCAAATAACCATACAAGTAGAGAAAACACGGATATAACAAGGCATGATAGCAGAACAAGTCCCATAATAGTCTAATGTCCACTCGGATCATGAATACACTGGTGTGTACACATACGCCCGTCACTTAGCACGTGTGTCATCCCAAGACATCTCAAATAACATAGTAATATGGGATAATTACCCTCAAATCTAAGTTTAGATATGTTAGTTACCTCAAAACGCAAGAATCAATACTCCAAAGAGCCCTTCCCACGCAAATCATCCTCCGAGTGACTTCAACCTAGTCGAAATAACTTCATATCATTAATAAAAGCCATAGAAAATAATTTCGAATGATAAAGCTAAGATTTTGAATAATTATGCCAAGTCAACCTGAAAGGTCAACCCCGGGCATGCACCCTAGAACCCAACCAAATTCACAAATTTCGAACACTCATTCCTATATGAGTCCAAATGTATGTGTTCACCCAAATCCAACCTCAAATGGACCCTCAATTTAGCAATTTTCACTCCAAAGCCATAGTCAAGCATTCCCAAATTTCACCTTAAATTCACATGGACTAGGTGAAATAATCCATGGGTAATCAATATCTATCATCAAAATTAAATAAACTTCACTTACCTCTTCAATTGTAGTGAAATGCCTCCAAAACATTGCCTCCAACCGAGCTCCACAACTCCAAAAAATAAGGAAACAATAAACCCTTCGAAATAAAAAGTCTGCCAGTGATTCTGCATGCAACCACCCCGCCGGTCGTTTTGAGAATTAGCGTCCTATTCGATTGCTTAAGGTCAAGAGTAGCTTCGTGTTATGTATTATGACTTGCGTGTGTGGCCGGATTCGATTTTCGAATGATTTGGGATTGAAAGAAGAATTCTTGTTTTAGAAGCTTAAACGGTAAGAGTTGACTGGAATTTGACTTTTGTGTAGACTACTCCGGAATGGTGTTTTGATGATTCCATTAGCTTCATGTGGTGATTTTATGACTTAGGCGTGTGTCCGGAATTGGATTTGGAGGTCCATAGGTTGATTTGATGCATTTTGGCGAGAATTGGAAAGTTGATGGTTTGGAAGGTTGAGAGGTTGACCAGGAGTTGACTTTGTTGATATCGGGTTCGGATTTCGATTCCGAGAGTTGGTATAGCTCCGTTGTGTCATTTGAAACTTGCATGCAAAATTTAACATCATTTCCGGGTTGATTTGATATGATTTGGCGCGAGTTATAGAAGTTGAAAGTTCATTAAGTTCGATTCGAAGTGAGATTCATAGTATTGACATTGTTTGATGTGATTTAAGGCCTCGAGCAGGTCCTCGTTATGATGTGGAACTTGTTGGTATATTTTGACGGGGTCTCGGGTGCCTCGAGCGTATTTTGGATGGATACGGGCCATTTTCTCATGTTTTGGATTGCTGATCTGATATCTGGTGTTCTCTTATACGTGATCGTGAGGTTCAAGCCGCATTCGCATAGCATGTTCTTTTGTCTGACCATTTTCCTTCTTAGTGTTGGCAGTGAGTGGTTCGCAATCGCGTATGTGTGAGTCTTCCTTAACTGCATTTGCGTTCCTTCTTTCGCGTTCATAGTGTTTTTCGTGGGGCAGTATTATTTCTTCTTCGCGTTCGCTTCTCCCTTTTTGCGTTCGCATAGCACATTCTTGGCAGCTAATGATTTCTTCTTCGCGATTGCATACGAATATCCGCAATCGCGATGCATGTTACTTGGACAAAATATAAGTACTCTATTTTGAGGCTTTGGCCATTTTTATCATATCTTGAGTAGTAGACCTCTAATTTGAGTGATTTTTGAGAGGTTCTTCACGTGTTGGATTGGGGTAAGTGTTCGTTACCCGGATTTTATTTTATTTCATGATTCCAACTTTTTTTTATCATTAAATTAGTGGTTTGAGTTGGGAAAAATGGGAATTTTGTGAAAACTTTCAATAATGTAATGATGATTTAAAGGATGAATTGATATCGGAATTGGATAAATTTGGTATGGTTGGACTCGTATCGGAATGGGTGTTCGAATTTTATGAATTTTATCAGGTTCTGAGGTGCGGGCCCGGGTTTGACTTTTTTGGGTTGTCTTTTTAGTTTTTATTAAAGATTGAAGCTTTATTATCTGAATTTGTTTCCTTTGATTTTTATTCATGAGATGAGCCGTCCGGAGGTTGTTTCACACGAGAAGGTCATTTTAAAGTATCAGTCTAGCTTCTTTGAGGTAAGTATCTTGCCTAACTTTGTGTGGGGAACTACCCCTTAGAATTTGAGTCATTTGTGCTAGTTGCGTCGTGTGAAGGCTGTGCACGCGAGGTGACGAGTACGTACTCGGGCTTATTTGTGAAAATTTGACCATTTAGGGATCTTAGGTTCTTATGTTCAATAAAAATGAAGTTGCCTTATCATGTTAAATCCCCCATTTACTAAATTCACCCATACTTATCTTATTTGGAGTTGATTGACTCATGTGCCTTAATTAAAGTTGCCAATAAACTTTTATGTGCCTTAATTAAAGTTGTCGCCTCTTTTATTGCCATGTTGTCTTTTCCGTAATTTCTTAACTTAATTGAAGTTATTGATGTATTTTTCAAAATTGCTTAACCTTAATTAAAGTTATTATGTCTTTTCCGTAATTGCTTAACTCTAAATGAAGTTCTTGTTGTCCTTTCCATAATTGCTTAACCTTAATTGAGGCTTTTGTTACCCCTTTCATTGTTGACTTATCCTTATTTTGAATCTTTGATTCATGCTATCTCTCTTATCATCGAGTTGTACTTATGCGGAATCATGGTTACACATTATCTCTCCCCTTGTTGAGCTATTCTTGTTTAAACCATTGTTACCTGTGGTGCCTTGCATTGTGAGCTCGTTTTTCCATTTTTTTGTGTTCTGTAGTTCTTGTGTTGAGTTACTTGTCGCACTCTCGTGTTATTGATGTACTCAATGTTGTTGAGCTAAGGGCTATGTTTGGTTGTGATATCGAATTTATTTGAGGAAAAGTGGTGACTTATGGACACATGTGGTGAAAGACCTTATATTGTGTTGTTATATTTTGGCACACGCGGTATTGTTGAGAGGATTGCCAGGGTGTTCGCACATGAGTTGATCGTTCTATTGTTATTATTTATATTTGCACATGCAGCGTGACAAGGCGGGCTATATATGTGGGTTTGCGCAAGTGGTGAGACAATGTGGGAATATTATTATGTGCGTGCAGCGAGACAAGGTGGGCATTTACTTTATTATTGCGCATGTGGTAAGATAAGATGGGCTATGTCGGGGATGATTTGTGATGACTTGTGATGGCCTGGGGCATTGTTATTGATGAATTTGGATGGTGGTGTGCCCACCTTGTATGAGTTATACATTGTACATTTTGTGGTGATTATTTACTATGTGTCATTCATTGTCTCTACTCTTACTTGTTGACTTTAGTTGTGATAGAACACTTGCACAAGCATATACGTAATTAATCACCCATATCAATTTAAGAATATGAATCATGATGTTATTGACCATTTACATGTACTCTTGAGATTTGTCCTATTGGCACGTGAGTTGTCCATGTGGTCATGAGTCATTGTTCTTGTTGGCACGTGAGTAGTCCGTGCGGATATGAGATACTATCACTCCTTTGGCACGTGAGTCGTCCGTGCGGTTATGAATTGTAATGAGGGCACAAGATGGCAGGTGATTAGGGTTCATGAATTGGGACCTATGAAATGTGACTATGAGGTCAAGTACCTCGGGGACAATCCTTGAGCAAATCTGGTGTGGAATCGGTTGCTCTTATTGAGCTGTTACGTGTTTTTCTTTACTTGGTTTCACCGGACTTAAACTGTGTTCAGCATACTTCATGACATTACTACCTGCTTGCTCCCTGTTGCTAATTGTTGTTTCTAGTGTTCTATTGTAAGTATATATTTGTTATCTTACCATGCTTAGTTTTATATTGACATTGCTTCCATGTTAGTTTCAGATTCATACTTGTACAGGTTGTTAAGTCTAGTAGGTGTCTTGACTGTCCCTCGTCACTACTCCACCAAGGTTAGTCTTGATACTTACTGGGTAGCTGTGGAGTACTCATGCTATGCCTTCTGTACATTTTTGTGCAGATCCAGGTACCTCAAAGTTGGTTGATCACTAGCTAGTTGTTTGGCTTTTGCTGTGGAGACTCAAGGTATACCTGCATTTACGTTCGCAAGCCTCGGAGTCACCTTCTGATATTGTACTTATACTGTCTATTTCTATTCTAGAACAGTTGTATTTAGAAGATTTTTCCTAGTAAATTCAGTAGGGCTTATGACTTATACTACTGGTTTTGGGTATTGTATTGCACTCGAGATTATTGGTTTACTATAGAAATTTCAGTGCCATGCTTAATAGTTGTTTCTAGTTAAATTTTCTCATTTAATTCAGTAAGTGTTAGGCTTACCTAGTCTTAGTGACTAGGTGCCATCATGACATCCTACGGAGGAAAATTGGGGTCGTGACCAATTGGTATCAAAGCTCTAGGTTCATAGGTGCTACGAGTCATAAGTGAGTTTAGCAGAGTCTTGTAGATCAGTACAGAGACATCCGTACGTATCTTCAAAAGGCTACGAAACTATTAGGACAGTTTCACTTCTTTCATTCCTATCGTGTGAGTTTATTGATCTCAAATGTTTAGCTTTTGTTATTCAATTCTCTCACAGATGGTGAGGACACAAGCTGTAGTTAATGATAACGCTGCCCCCAGAGCCGATGTTGCTAAGGGCCGGGGCAGAGTCAGAGGTAGAGGCCGAGGAGGAGCACGTGTTGCAACTAGAGCACCTGTCAAAGTAGCAGTTGAGGAGCCGCCAGTAGCTCCAATTGGGGGACAGGTACCGAAGGCGCCTATTGTTACACCTGAGCTTCAGGAGACGTTAGCATAGTTCATGAGCATGTTTGACACATTGGCTCAGGCGGGGTTGATTCCGGTTGCACTAGCCACTTCACAGAATGGGGGAGGAGCTCAGACTCCCGCCGCCCTTACTCCGAAGCAGCGAGCCCCCGTTGGTCAGGTTCTGAGTGTCATGCCGATGTATCCTGTTGTTCCAGATCAGCCCGTAGTTAGGGCAGTAGCATCTAAGGAAGAACAGCTTAGACATGCGAGGTTCGAATCACCCTCCTGCTTTCAGTGGTTTGGCTTCAAAGGATGCACATGGTTTTCTAGAGAAGTGCCACTGTATTCTCTGCACTATGGTTATTGCAGAAACAAGTGGGGTTGCTTTTACTATGTTCCAGCTTAAGAGAGGGGCATATCAGTGGTGGCGAGCGTACGAGTTGGGTAGCCCGGCTGATGCAGCTTCACTTTTGTGGACTCAGTTTTCAGAGATGTTCTTAAAAAGTTTGTTCCCCAGACCCTTCGGGATGCATGGCGCGCGGAGTTTGAGCAGTTGCACCAGGGCACTATGCCAGTGTCAGAGTATGTTGTTAGATTCAATTATTTGTCCAGGCATGCACCTGCTTTAGTTTCTACAGTTAGAGAGCGAGTTCGCTGGCTCATGGAGGGGCTCAGTGATGTTATCCAACTCAGCATGGCTCGAGAGTTGGCGACGGATGTTCCGTTCTAGTAGGTGGTAGATATCGCTAGCAGATTAGAGGGCATGTGGAATCAGGAGGGAGAGGTCAGGGAGGATAAGAGGCCTCGTAGACCAGGAGGATCTACTGGTCCCTATTTTGGAGGCAGGGTACGGCATGGTAGAGGTTTTGTGGGTCAGCCATTTCAATTTGCACTTCAAGCTTCGCACGGTGTTTCAGATACCTATGGAGCTTAGAGTACCCGCACCAGACAGCTCCCACAGCCACACCAGCGGAAGGGTTTCTTTGAGAGTGGAGATACCAGCCACATGGTGAGAGATTGCCCCAGACTCCGAACAGATGTGTCACAGTGGGGTATTCATGCCATGAGTTCTACTCCAATTGCTGCTTCCCTGCACCGCCAGCTAGGGGTGTAGGTCAGGCGGGTGGAGGGCACCTAAGAGGGGGAGGCTCGGCCCGTTGATATGATTTCCACAGTAGGGTTGAGGCTTCTGCACCAGATGGTGTTGTTATAGGTATGGTTTCGATTGTTATAGAGGAGCATCATTCTTATTTTGATTTGGTTTTGCTTTTGGGGAGTGAGTTCTTTTATCTTGCTTCACATATGGGTGAGTTTTGTGATTTTGTATTCTGCTTTTGTGTTTACCCCTATTGGGAGATTCTATAGTGGTAGCTGTTGCACCCTATTTTGTACTAGTCAAGACAGGATTCAACTTGTGGTTTCTCTGTTGTTGATGAAAGAGAGTCGCCGCCTAATATTTAAAGGTCTCCTAGGGTACCTATTTAATTACTAAATCATGTTTCTTATAGGTCTGCAAACCTGTGAAATCATGGGTAAGGGTTCTTTTTCTTCCAAGGGGGAGGTGTTAGGCACCCCTAAAAATCTAACTGAGGTAGCTCCATAGGACTTAGCCTAATTTTTTAGGAACCAGTTATTTATACTATGCTTAATTACTTTAAGGCATGGCTTACTACATATATTAAAGGGAGGATATGTATAATGGATGTGAGACTTAAGGAGGATGTGAGATTATAAAAGAGTAATTTAAGATTAAAAGAGTAGTCTATATTTTAAGGCTTGTAATTATTAAGTTATGAAAGTAATTAACTTAGAGAATGAGATGTTTTTATGATTCTGAAAGATGTTTGCAAGAGAGTGATTCTAAATGTACCTTGATTTGAAAATCTGAAAAGGAGCGATCTTTGTAAACTCACTTGAGGCGACAGTACCTTATTGTTTTTTTTATGAGAAAATATGATTTCATTCCATGTTAGTAAAAACCAGTGATTCTTTTCTGATTTCCTTTTTGAAATGGGCTATTGTTTTTCATTAGAGTTTGGGCTTCAAACTTCTTGAGAAAAAGCGAGTGAGTGAACTGGATGAATGAACTATCATTAGCGAAGCGAAGATTAATTACTAACTAGTTCTCTTTAAATCCTATATTAGTTAAAGTTTGCCTATGTTTCAGTTGATATTAAAGCATGAAGGTAAAGCACATAATCTAATACATGCGTGTTAAATACACGATAATGAAATATGATAAAACGACAAAGGCAGTAGGCAAAAGTAATGAAAGCAGTAAACTAGGCTATGGAAGCAATGAATAGTAAAGAAAGAATTAAGGGAGAGAAGACTGGACTCTGATGAATGGGCCTCAATAATATAGGCCCAACAATTGAAAGGCGTGGCTATAGCTGATTGGATCTTCCAAAAATGCAACAAAGCTGGTTTGGGCCTAAGTTCCTTAGGAACTCAGTAGACCCAAATATGTACATGTCCAAAAGAAATAAAAGTTATTAAATACATATTCCACATTCTCAACATATTCGAAAATGTATATAGACAAACAGCTGGAACGAGAAATTTAGCAATATTCGAATACTATGGGAAATTATATTAATGCGGTGGTTATACTCGGCAAAAATTTTACATTGAAAATCTTTCATAGTCATTAAATATTAAACCCCTATAGAACTAAATGCGTCAATTAATTAAGGGCTAAGGAGGAAGTTCTACTCAAGGTCAATGCTCCCTTTGAATCTTCCGACACTTCTAAGTCCCAAGGGACTCAAGGCCCAGGTCAATGCTTGTTCCATGGCAGCCTAACCTAGAGTTATACCCCACTCCCAAATACCCGTAAACACTAACGACATGTTTTCCTTACAGGTTTAAATTCCAATGAGGCCCTTTTAATGTAAACTGAATGCTACAACATTACCTACCACAAAATATACTTTCCCTCCTAACATAAGAACATATAATCTACATTTGACACTAAACAAAATACATATCAAGTCCAATTAAGGATCTGACTTTCGAATGTATACAAGAAAGGATCAGAAATATCACAAGCATGCTATAAAGGTCTGAACATTAAAGAAGAACATATTCTAAGGAAAGGTGAGCTATACAAGGTCATATATGCAACAAACAACATATACAGGTGCTCTTGTTTCTGGAAAACCAATTGTAAACTGATTGGTTTACCATTAGCACATACATAGGTTGATACTACTACTGGACACTTTAAAGGTCATCAATGAAGATTCAGACAGCACAATCATGCCTAACCATTTACAGAGGTTATCAAAGACATCTGGGACAAGATCAAATCTCTCATTAGGTCTTCCCTAAGGATTCAACAGAGTTATACTCCTAATAGTGTTGGCTTTAAATAAAGCATCATGTTCAGATAGCCTCAGCAAAGGATCTTATAAAATTTAAGGATCAGATCTAGTTTCAAATCAACAACAAGGAAAGGATTGGGGTGGTTCTGGACAAAGCATGAAATCAGGAATCAAATAGGAATATACAGTATTCACTTAGTTACATGAACTCTTCAAATTATGTTATGACTTCATATAGACAGGGGAGTTTTGAACATCTAAGATCAAGTTGAATAGGCCGTGAAGAAAGGGAGTTACAAATAAGGGGAAGCATTGTATTGAAACAAGTTTAACTTAAACATAAGTCTAATTTAGCATCTAAGTATGAGGTGGTCATGCTTCTGTTTTCACAAATTACTACTTGATTATAACAGAGTAACTAAGTCCTATTTTAAGGAAAGATAATCTTTAAGATAAAATGCATGTCAGCTTTTTAAAGACCAATAATAATTTAAAGGATTAGAGACAGGGAGGCATTATAATAAGTAGGCTTTGAATTGAATATGCAACTGAAGATGTTAACTAATCAAGATACAACCAAGTTCAGCTTAACAACAAATTATCAGCCATTTATAACAAAATAAAAACAGAGAGTATCATGATTGTTTCATGAAGGAAAGATAACTTGATCTGAACAAAAGATGTACTGTAGAGCCATTGGTATTCATGAAAAGGAGAAAGTTCAATCCCAAATAAAACTAAGTCAATAGATGCAACAATAACTAGATGTGATCATAAAATGCTATAATGACAACTGAGAAGTTGCTTTCACGGTGTAACAGACACAAGTATAGAGAAGAAAACATATAACACTTAGATTTCATGCTTAATTTAGATGGTGTGAACTTAGGAACCTTCAGATTTATCTCATTGTTAATTATCAAACAATAAACTTAACCATGAGACTAATGGCATACTGGGAAAACAATATGTAAAGCAAAGATCATTACAGATTCATCAATGAAAGGTTGTAGAGTTTAGGCAAGTATGATCGGTCATTCAAGACATATTACAATTTGAATATGTAGGCTATTAAAACTCATAAATGAAAATCATCAGGGGTCAATTAATGACTTGATCAATCATCAATTAGAGACTCGAAATGGAAAGACAAATAATCACCAGTATATATTAGACTTAATAGAACATAATCACTAACATACTAGTCACAAACACCATAAAACAACTATAATCCTCAGAATATAACTAACATATTTGCGGCATTCAAAGGAGATGAACAAAAGAGAGAAATGAGGGATGTACTGACCTTTTTTAGGGAAGCAGAGCAAACAAAAGCTTTCTCAATTGCTTAAGACCCCTTGAACTTCAAGTTCGAATCAGCGATAGTACTTAGAAAATGAACAGAAAAGAACAGTAAGGAACCCTAGGATTTTGAACTAAAAATTGCTCTTTAGATGAGATCAATGATAGGTTGTAGTGTTCATCTATGTGTGTAGTCCCTTCTGTGAGAACATTAAAGGCCCCTTTTATAGTGCCATTTACGGCTCTAGGGCCTCTCAAATTCAAACCAAATAGCGGAAGATGTCGATAGTCGAGTGATGATAGCAAAGTAGAGGTAAAATCAGATAACTCAGAGAGAAAATAATGAGGAGTTTACCTGGATATGGGAAATCGACTATTGAACGCAAAAACTCATCGGTCAAAGCTCTATTGTCAAGAGGTTATTGCGTCTGACCTCTTGATGACGAATAATGATTGTGAGATCAAATAAAATCTTCATGCATGGTTTGATTTGAAAGAACATAAGAGGAACTAGAAGATATGAACTTTCCTCTCTAAGTCTATGGTTTCATATTTGGGGATTTTGAGTTTTCACAATGAAATAGGAAATAAGGGATTCGCGGATTAAGAAGGCAAAGGACATGAATCTCTGATCGATTTGTGACCTTGCAGTGCAAGGTTTTTTGATTGATTTTGTTTGTGAGGTTCAGAGAAAAAAGAGAGGAAAGGGAAAGAGAGACGGTGAGGTCAGAGAAGAAATGATTTAGGGTTTGGGTAGTTGGGGATCGATTTCTAGGGTAAATAATGAAAGGGTTGATCTGGGCCGTTGATATTTTAGATCAGTGGTCTTGGAATTTTGGTGTTTAAACATGTTTTGTGGGAAAGTTTCGTGGTTGATGGATTTGTGTGATCCAACAGTGGAAATAATATGTGGTAACGGCTTAGAATTAAAAGAGAAAAACAGGAAATAACGTGGGACGTCGATGGTTTGGATCAATGGCTCAAATCATTTGTGTTTTTTATGTGAGGGCAGGAGATGGGTGACGTGGAAAGTGTTGATTGGTGCAAATAGAGTCACTTGGATTGCCATGGATAAAAGAGATGGGTGTTTGGGTTGGGTGTATTTTTGGACTGGGCTTGTCGATTGGGCCAAGATTAATTTATAAATGGCCATTTTACCTTTGATTCAAGAATTGCAATTGTGGCTATATTGCAAACAATGTTAAAAGAGTAATTTACAATAAGTAATTTACAGTTGTAAAAATGGCTACAGTGTAACACTAATTTTGAATTTTCACATAATAATCTTATTGGATAGAAATTAAAGAGTAATTTATCAAATTATTTATGGAACCTATATAACGCATATATAAAAAGTATTTTGATAATATTAAAGTAGTAAGATGTTTGTAATTACATAATGGTAATACTATGTGATTAATTTTAAAACTAATGCTTAGTTAATTTGGGAAAAATAGATACTTATTACTGAAAAATACTTCGAAAATATTTATTATAAATTATTAAGTAAAAATAAATTAAATTAAATAGGGAAGGTCAAATTGGCCGTCAACAGCTGCCCTTCTTTGGTAGGAGACGATGAAAGAGATTTCGGGCAAAGGAATTGAACCAAAACCAATTTTGTCTCGACTTTTAGGCAAGTATCACAGGAAATGGAGATGGTGAATTGCAAGATTGAGTTGAGGGAGAATCTGGAAAGGTTTGGGAATATTGGGGCCGAATTCTGGCTTTGAATTGCTTACATACCTTGGGCTTAACGAGGATCAGCCCTCATGTAGTTTTGGAGTAAAGATGGAGAAGCGGCACTCGCAGGAATTGCCCAGTATCATATTGTGATGATACGGTGAGACGGAAGATTGAAAATTCATGATGGCTTGAGTTTTGCGGCTTGATTTGAAGGATTTGAAAGTTTTAAGTTACGTTGATCGTCTTGAGCTGGGATCTTAGGCCCGTTAATGGGTTGGCTGTTCCCATAGCTTTGTAGTTCGGTTTGCTGCTAAGAAACCACGCTACGGTGTTTGTTCCTGCAAAACAAATTAAATACATGCATACCATATATTTTTTAATGCGGAATATATTGAGATGCGATGTAGATGATGCAGGAAAGATGATGTCTAGCTACCGGCGAGTCGTTATTTGGGATCGGGATGATGGAATACTTGAACTTGACTCAATTTGTTAGCCGGGTTGTGTACGCTCTGCAACTGTCGAAGCATTTGAAAATTGTCTCCTCTTGTTGAGAGAGCTTGATTCTTAGAGTGCGTCTCCGCTTGTTGGGAGAGCTTTGCATTTAGAAATGTCTCCGCTTGTCGGGAGAGCTTGATTTGTAAAGTGCGTCTCCCCTTGTTTGGAGAGCTTTGCACTGAAATGTAAAGTAATCTCCACTCGGGAGCAATTGGCTAAACTGTAATCATGCCTGAAGCCGCATGAGCAAAACGTTAAAACATTCAAAGTAATAGCAAATGGAATAAAAGCATTCCTAAAAAATACTCTTGACTGCGAAACTAAGTTGTGGCCATCGATTGGCAGAACGTCGGTAACGAGGTTTGTGATTGTCTATTCTGCCATCTGTTGTGATGAAGCAGCGATGTAAATTTCTTTGTTGGCAAAGTTTTCAGTTTGCTATATACGAGGCTCCGATTACCAAAGCCGACGTTTGATTTGTACATGGTGCTCCGATTGATTGAGTTGACTATTTGCTATATACAGGACTTCAATTGGCGAAGCCAACATTCGATTTGTACAGGGAACTCCAATTGATTGAACTGACAGTTTGCTATATACAGGACTTCAATTGGCGAAGCCGACATTCGATTTGTACAAGATCCTCCAATTAGGTGAGTAGACGATTTTCTATGTACATGTTTTCCGTATCAGCTGTCCGATTTTGAGGTACCTAAAAAGGATTCAAATATTAGCCTTAAATTTACGAAAACAATTCAAGTAAACGAGGAAGAGGGATAATCTTAGGCAAGTGGCGGGTCCATCATTTGCACTGGTGTGGTCTTAGTGCTTCCTCACTCCATGTTCACCTCGCACTCAAAGAAAATTTCTTAGTGGGGG
>MCJB01019855.1:0-52410 GCA_002018475.1 Nicotiana obtusifolia | reverse complement strand
TGGGGGGGGGGGGGGGGAGTTGATTCGCGGTCGACCACAGTGTTGGTTTGCCCCGGCTTGGGACATGATTGCGCCGCAAAGTTTGGTAGATGGAACAAATTAATATATTTTCATATATTTGCTATAGAAAATATTACGAAAATAACATGATTTTTAAGGAAAATGCCGGCATTCCAGATTATGACATGTTAGAAAAGATTTTCCACACGTGAGCATATCTTCTTGAAAACTTCGTCCCGTTGATGTTAATCTTCCGTGATGTTTCTGACAACGCGTTTGCTTGCTGTTATGACTACGTCCTTATTTGAACTAATGAATTACAATTTTTTCCTAAGGTTAAGACCGAACCCTTTCAGGTTGCCTACGTATCTAAATTGAAATCAAGTCTGAACGTTGATCGTGGATTATGATAAAATATGATAAAGATGATCGAGCAGGACTCAGGAGCCTACGTATCTAAAACAAAATCATATCAAAGCGTAGTTCGTTTACAAACATGCAAAATGATGAGATTAAGAATGAAAATGGCCGATTCTGACTCAGACAGCCTACATATCCAAATGGAATCAGGTTAGAACGTAGTTCAATTACAAAAGATGACTGAATCGGATAAGGATTGCCTACGTATTCCTTTCTGAGGAAATCAAGTTGGCGTAGTTCCTGAGCAACATACAATATTGATATTTGGTTTTTTTATTACAAGAGAAAGGGGGCGGAGAAACCGAACCCTACGTGGGTTGCCTACGTATCCCTCCATGGGAAGTTAGGTTGAACGTAGTTCTGTTACATCAGAAAACCAAACTCTATTTGTCTTCAAACATAGTATCTCTTGATTGCGTCTTAGTTGATAGGCTTCATGTTGACTCTTCCATCCATCTCTACCGAGATTAGAGCTGCACCCGATAGTGCTCGGTGAACTACGTAAGGACCTGGGCAGTTTGGTGCGAACTTTCCTTGGCTTCTTCTTGATGGGGAAAGATTTTCTTTCAGAACCAACTGCCCCAGTGTGAATTTGCGAGGCTTCACTTGCTCGTTAAATGCATTGGACATCCTGTTCTGGTATGGCTGACCCTAATATACTACATCTATTCTTTTCTCGTCAATGAGCATGAGGTGTTCTTTTGTGACCCATATCCATACTGTGTCATCCAATTTTTCCTATTGAATGACTCGTAAAGACGGTATCTTGACCTATGCGGGTATCAGTGCTTCAATGCCGTATACTAACATGTACGGAGTTGCCCCAGTGGATGTTCTCATGGTGGTCTGATAACTTAGTAATGCGAAAGGCAGTTTCTCGTGCCATTGCCTGTGATTGTCCACTATATTTCACAAAATCCTCTTGATATTTTTGTTGCGGCCTCGACTACCCTATGCATTTGTGGTCTGTAAGCTGTGGAATTGCGGTGGATGATTTTGAACTTCTAACAGATTTCTCTCATGAGGTTGCCGTTGAGATTAGTGGCATTGTCAATGATGATAGACTCCGGTATCCCAAATCTGCAGATGATGTTATTTCGGACAAAATCTGCCACTACATTCTTTGTGACGGCCTTGTAAGTAGATACCTCGACCCATTTGGTGAAATAGTCGATAGCTACCAAGATGAAACGATGTTCATTTGATGCAGCAGGTTGTATAGGTCCAATCACGTTCATGCCCAAACGGCGAATGGCCAGGGTGAACCCATTACGTTTAACTCATTTGGTGGAACCCGGATGATATCTCCGTGAATTTGGCACCGGTGACACTTTTTCACGTAACCCTGTTGCCTTCAATAGTCATCCAAAAGTATCCAGCTCTCAAAAAAATTTTGGCTAATGTGAACCCGTTCATGCGAGGTCTGCACATTCCTATATGTATTTCCTCTAGTAATTTGGTTGCTTCGCAGTGTCTACACATCTCAACAAACCTCTGTCCGGGGTCCTCCTGTACAAGACTTCCCCATTGAGGAAAAAGTGGTTTGCTAGCCTCCTGAGTGCCTGTTTTTTACCGTTAGTAGTGTTCTCCAGGTACTCTCTAGTCGCAAGGACTCTCTTTATATCGTTATACCATGGTTAACCATCTGATTCTTTATCTACATGGAAGCAATAGGCATGTTGATCCCTGATCTCTACCTAGATAGGGTCAATATAGTTCTTATCTATATGTTGAATCATAGATGATAGGGTTGCAAAGGCGTCAGTGAACTCGTTCTGAATCCTGGGGACGTGCTTGAACACAATCTTTGTGAACTTCTTGCACGGCTCCATCACGCAGTGTAGGTATGGCAGTATCTTGACATTCTTGGGGAATCATTCCCCTTGGATTTGGTGTATCAGCAAATAGGAATCTCCTATGACCAAACGTTCTTTGATGTTTATGTCGACTGCCATTCTGATTCCAAGGGTGCACGCTTCATACTCAACCATATTATTGGTGCAAGGGAATCTTATTTTTACTGATACTGGATAATGCTGTCCAAATTCTGAAATCAAGACTGCCCCAATTCCGACTCCTTTGAAATTTGCTGCTCTATCAAAATCATTCTCCACCCAGGGTATGATCCTACAATATCTTCTCCAGCAAATAGTACTTCTTCATCGGGGAAATACGTGGTAAGTAGTTTGTAATCCTCATCCACTGGATTCTCGACAAAATGGTCAGCTCAAGCTTGACCTTTGATAGCCTTCTGAGTTATGTACACAATGTCAAATTTGCTGAGGACAATTTTCCATTTAGCTAGGTTTCTGGTAGGCATTGGCTTCTGAAAAATATACTTGAGCGGGTCGAGCCAAGATATCAGATGCATGGCGTACGCTGACATATAATGCCTTAGATTTCGAGCAATCCAAGTCAGAGCACAACAAGTGCGTTCTATCAAGTTATACTTGGCCTCGCATGTCATGAACTTCTTGCTTAAGTAGTAGATGGCCTACTCCTTTCTTCCAGTTTTGTCGTGCTTTTGCAACACACAGCCGAAGGCATTATCCAAGACTAATAAATAGAGCAACAATGGTTTCCCTGGTTCGGGGGGAGCTAACACTGGCGGGTTTGAGAGATACTCTTTGATTCTATCAAAGTCTTTCTGGCACTCCTACGATCATTTCTTGGTGGCATCTTTGTTCAACAACTTGAAAATGGGTTCACATATTACCGTGGACTGGCTATGAAACGACTAATGTAATTTAATCTGGCACTCCTACGATCATTTCTCGCTCTTTGGTGGCAGTAATTCCTGGATGGCCTTGATTGTTGATGGGTTCAGTTCTATCCCCTTCCTGCTCATAATGAAGCCCAATAGTTTTCCAATAAGGACTCTGAATGCACACTTTGCTGGGTTCAACTTCAAACTGTACCTTCGCAGGCGTTCGAAAAATTTCCTAAAATCATCCAAGTGCATTGAACTCTTTCGAGACTTTGTGATCATATCATCCACATATACTTCAATCTCCTTATGAATCATGTCGTGAAAAAGGGTCATCATGGTCCTCATGTAGGTGGCACCGGTGATCTTGAGGCTGAACGACATAACTCTCTAACATTAGAATCCCTAAGGTGTGGCGAAAAATCGTCTTCTCTGCATCTTCCTCGTGCATTAGGATTTGATGGTATCTAGCAAAATAATCCATAAACGACTGCAGTTCATGCTTTGCACAGTTGTCAATGAGAATATGGATATTTGGTAGAGGGAAATCATCCTTTGGAATAGCTTTGTTGAGATCTCGGTAGTCCACACATATATCTTTCCGTCCTTCTTAGGTACTAGGACGATGTTTGCCAACCAGCTTGGATAGCTAGTGACCCTTATCACATTTGCTTATATCTGTTTGGTCACCTCTTCTTTTATCCTCAGACTTAAATCTGGCTTGAATTTTTTGGGTTTCTACTTGATCGGGGGTCTAGTAGGACCGGTGGGCAGTCGATGCGAGACAATGTCGATGCTTAATCCTGGCATGTCATTATAGGACCATGCGAACAATCAACGTACTATTGGAGGAGCTCAATCATATTTTCCTTTTGCTCGGCTTCTAGGTGAATGCTGATCTTGGTTTCTTTTACATCTTCACTTCTAAGATTAACCATTTCTGTTTCTTTGAGGTTGGGCTTTTTCTAAATCTCCAACTGCTCGATCTCCTGTCTGAGATTGTCGGGGATCATGGTGTTTTCATACTCCTAGTAATATGGGTTGTTACGCTCAGCGGTTTCGTTACGTGTCATAATCATGCAACGTGGTTTTTAGCGGTTTGATTCTTGAAAAGAAAAGGCTAAGTATAAATAAAGCGGTAAATAAAATTTCAACATTAGAGAAAATGATTTTTTTATTTCATCAAAAGGAGAACATCTTAAGCATTCACAAGAGGCAAATGACAAAAAGGCACATACACGATACAGGCCTCAATTGACCATGCTCTTTTCAAAAGAAAACTTTGACAGTTCCATACTACCAAGACTCCTGGCGAACCAAAGATGGACTGGTGGTCCAATTCTGCAACTCTTCCCCTGGTTCAGCATCCTTGATAGTCGGTGTATTTATGTCAGTCCCTTCACAACATTCTTCAATCATATTCACGAACATCTTTTGTCAATGATATCATCTTCGGGTCCTGAACTTTGTGCCGGACTTGCAATATGCTCTGGCACAAAAACCTTTTTTTCGGAGCTAATGATGCGAGTTTTCCCTTCCGCAGGCTGGTATCCTATGCCAGCCCTTCCTTTCTGCCCATTATTTTCAATTGGTTCTCTGATTCCATCTGACTTGGCTCCCAACCCTGTTCCTGGCCTGTATCCATATTTCATCATCTCCCTCATAGCCATCTTGAATCTATACGGCAACTGCATTCTCAACTTTTGTTCAGTCGTCTCCATCTCGGTAGTCTACATGATTGCCACAGCGTGGAAGGCAACTTTGTCCAGCACTTCAATAAATGGAATAACATACTCACCATGAACCATGATCTCCTGGCATCCCCATTCAAATTTTATGCATTGGTGCAAAGAGGATGGCACGACCCCTGCCATATGAATCCAGGGCCTGCCCAGCAACAAGTTGTACGAAGAGGAGATGTCCATTACTTGAAACAACACTAGAAAATCAATCGGCCCGATTTGCAAGGCTAGATAAATTTCTCCAATAACATCCTTTTGCGACCCATCAAAGACTCTCGCTCTTATGTGGCTTTCCTTAACTTCCCTCAAATGAATTCCTAGTTTCCATAGGGTGGAGAGTGGACAAATATTGACTCCTAATCCGCCATCGACCAACACTCGAGACACTACTTTATCCTTGCATTTGACGGTCATGAGAAGAGCCTAGTTGTGACTTGCGCCTTCGACATGCAGTTCATCTCTTCTGAAGGTGATCATGTTTGCTTCAACCACTTTCCTAATTTTCGCGGCCAACACCTCACTGGTGGTGTTACTTGGTACACTTACCCCACTTAGTACTTTCAATTAGGCGTCCTTATGACTGTCGGACCTCATTAATAGATCCATGATTGATATCTGTGCTAGAGTTTTCTTCAGCTACTCCTCCAAAGAATCTCTTTGCTTGACATTCTCTTCCAAAACTCAGTGGCTTCAATGTCTGTTATGTTCCTTCTTGGGATTTGTTCTCTCCCCGAGTTTCTTCAATTGACGTCTTCTAGAGCATAGCATCTCCCAGACCTAGTCATACCATGGACTGCAGCAGAATTTGTCATTTTGGCCTTCCCTTTTGCTGGTATTTCCATGGGATGGTTTTGTACTCTCGACCTTCTTTGTCTCCTGTAACACCGGTAGGTTGCTGCAAATAAGTCTGAATCGTCACTGTAGGCCTCAGTTGTACTGTAATGATCGGAGCCTTTTGAGGAGGGATCCTGGCGACTTCTACATTTCTTATAGTAGCAATTGTTCCCTTCATGTCATACTTTTTGTCCAATGCAATCATGTTAGCACCCTGGTTTCGGTGATTGTGCAGCGGGTTACGATTCACATTGGGTGGTGCGGGAGTGCACTAAATGGCTCTGCTCTTGATCAGGGTTTCAATTTTATTTTTCAACTTAAAACAATCTTCAGTATCATGCCCCGGTACATTGGAATGGGTACACACATATTTTAGTGGCATCAAAATACTTGGAGGGGTGTTCGGGAACCCTTCCTTCGATTGGGACTATCAATCTTGCTCCTCTGAATCTTTAAAAAAATTGGGCCACAATCGGGGTATAAGTTCTAGGACCCCTCTCTTCAAAGTTGGGACAAGGGCGTGGTGCATAAGCATGTCGATTTTGATGGGTAGTGGTTTGGACAGGAGCATATGGTCATTAAGGGTTTTGGTTGTTGTTGGCTCGAGGAGGGTTGTATTATGGTTGAGGGTGGTAATATGGCTGGGTATTATAGACTGGAGCATAAGTGAGTGGTGGTGAGTGGTTATTTGGGGAATAAGAGGTGCTTCCATGATGTAAATTGGGTTGGTAGTAAGGGACCACTGCTGAGACCTCCTCTTTCTTCTTCTTTCCACTACCGATTGACCCTGACTGGATCGCCTTGCTGGCCGCTTGCAGTGCTGTCATGGATTGTACTTTACCGGATTTTATGCCTTCTTCTAAGAAATCTCCCATCTTGACCAGCTCAGGGAATTTATGTCCCATGATTCCTATCATCTTTTCAAAATATATTCCCTCCTGGGCTCTGATGAAATATTTGATTAGTTCACTGTCGTCCAACGGAGGTTGGGCCCTGGCAGCCTCTGACCTCTACCGGCGTGCGTATTCTTGAAATGATTCATATGATTGTTTCTACAGGTTCACCAGTGCGAACGATCGGGAGTATCTCTGTATTGAATCGAAAACGATTCATGAAGTCCTCCGCTACATCTTGCCAAGTTCTCCAATTTTGCGATCCTGTCGAATATACCAGGTCAATGCTACTCCGTCAAAATTCTTATAAATAACTTCATCCTTAGCATCTCGTTCCTCCTCACTCCGACTGACATGTCATAGTATGCCCCCAAATGTGCATGAGGGTCCCCCGTCCCATCGAAGATATCAAACTTTGGGGTTTGTATCCTGCCAGCATATCCACATTCGGATGAATACACAAATCCTCGTAGTCCAAACTTTCACTTCCCCGGGAAACTTGGAGGATTTTCATTTGCCTTCTCAATATTTGCAGCTGCTCAGATACTACTTCTTCTTCCTTACGCCTGGCTTCTCTCTCCATTTCGGTGTATTGGTCAATTTCATAAGGCACCAAGATCGTGATAGATGTTGTAAAGGTAGGTTCAGAAATGGCATATACAGGGGGAACTTACCGCTCATGGGTGGCAGCATATGCCGCAAGTATGTGCTGGTTGGTAGCAGAAGTGACTCCGTCACGAGGAGGGGTAGTTGCATTAGTTGTAATATCTGGGTTTTGTGATGTCTGAGTGTATTGTGGTACATAAGGAGTGTGGATAGGGGGATTTGGTAGGTTAGCGGGGGTTACTGGAGATATGACTTGAGTGGTGGGAGTTGAAGTTGGAGTGTTATTTTTTTTTAGTGATATGGGAGGAAAGTGGTCAGGGAATGAATCCAAAGAAGGGAATCTAGGTGGTTGAGGAAGTGTTGTCACGGCCAGGTGCTCTAATTCTTTGATATGTTGTACCTCCTCCCTTAAAGACTCCATTTCCTAGGCCATTCTGGCCATGTGTTCATCATTCCCGGTGCTGTCTTTTTCCCCCGATCGCCCCAAGCTATCGGCTATGACTAGAGCATGTTCAGTTGGGTCTTCTGCGGCTGATATGTTTCCTTTTGACCTTAGATTGTATGGTGGTTCTGCCAGTTTTGGTCGAGACAAACCAACTTTCTTTTCTTTTTAGGGATAATAATAAACAAAAGAAAAATAAGAAGAAAGAAATAAGGGACCACTACTGAGACCTCCTCTTTCTTCTTCTTTCCACTACCGATTGACCCTGACTGGATCGCCTTGCTGGCCGCTTGCAGTGCTGTCATGGATTGTACTTTACCGGATTTTATGCCTTCTTCTAAGAAATATCCCATCTTGACCAGCTCCGGGAATTTATGTCCCATGATTCCTATCATCTTTTCAAAATATATTCCCTCCTGGGCTCTGATGAAATATTTGATTAGTTCACTGTCGTCCAACGGAGGTTGGGCCCTGGCAGCCTCTGACCTCTACCGGCGTGCGTATTCTTGAAATGATTCATATGATTGTTTCTACAGGTTCACCAGTGCGAACGATCGGGAGTATCTCTGTATTGAATCGAAAACGATTCATGAAGTCCTCCGCTACATCTTGCCAAGTTCTCCAATTTTGCGATCCTGTCGAATATACCAGGTCAATGCTACTCCGTCAAAATTCTTATAAATAACTTCATCCTTAGCATCTCGTTCCTCCTCACTCCGACTGACATGTCATAGTATGCCCCCAAATGTGCATGAGGGTCCCCCGTCCCATCGAAGATATCAAACTTTGGGGTTTGTATCCTGCTAGCATATCCACATTCGGATGAATACACAAATCCTCGTAGTCCAAACTTTCACTTCCCCGGGAAACTTGGAGGATTTTCATTTGCCTTCTCAATATTTGCAGCTGCTCAGATACTATTTCTTCTTCCTTACGCCTGGCTTCTCTCTCCATTTCGGTGTATTGGTCAATTTCATAAGGCACCAAGATCGTGATAGATGTTGTAAAGGTAGGTTCAGAAATGGCATATACAGAGGGAACTTACTACTCATGGGTGGCAGCATATGCCGCAGGTATGTGCTGGTTGGTAGCAGAAGTGACTCCGTCACGAGGAGGGGTAGTTGCATTAGTTGTAATATCTGGGTTTTGTGATGTCTGAGTGTATTGTGGTACATAAGAAGTGTGGATAGGGGGATTTAGTAGGTTAGCGGGGGTTACTGGAGATATGACTTGAGTGGTGGGAGTTGAAGTTGGAGTGTTATTTTTGTTTCGTGATATGGGAGGAAAGTGGTCAGGGAATGAATCCAAAGAAGGGAATCTAGGTGGTTGAGGAAGTGTTGTCACGGCCAGGTGCTCTAATTCTTTGATATGTTGTACCTCCTCCCTTAAAGACTCCATTTCCTAGGCCATTCTGGCCATGTGTTCATCATTCCCGGTGCTGTCTTTTTCCCCCGATCGCCCCAAGCTATCGGTTATGACTAGAGCATGTTCAGTTGGGTCTTCTGCGGCTAATATGTTTCCTTTTGACCTTAGATTGTATGGTGGTTCTGCCAGTTTTGGTCGAGACAAACCAACTTTCTTTTCTTTTTAGGGATAATAATAAACAAAAGAAAAATAAGAAGAAAGAAAATAAAAGGAACAAGATTCAATTTCTTCATTTATACGAGTAAGAAATCGCAAAGAGAAAATAATTCGTGTATTACAGCTAGCACATTCCTAGAATTCATGGGGACCTCTCATTGCCGGAAGTGGGCCTAATTCGTAGATATTTGACAGACATTTAGACTTGACACATTTAGATCCAAAGCAATTTGTTTTCATTGATAATCTGGACGATACAAGTAGGAACAAGGCTTACATCACTGTTTCGTAGAACTGCATGGGTTTGGACAACTCGCCCTTTTGGAAAGTAATGAGAGAAAATTAGGAATAAGGGTACAAAGTGGGAAAGAGGGGAAATAAACCAACTTTAATAACCATCCCAAGAGTCGTTTTCCATATCCTTCTCTTCTTTTGGCTCCTCTTCCGGATCCTCCTCTGGGTCTTCCTTAAACTCCTAATCATCATTGTTGAATTCAAACTCCTCCTCCGGATCTTCTTCTGGCTCTGTGCTGGATGCACTCCACTACCCGATCATCGTCTTCAACAGGTGGCAACATGTGGTCAATGGATCCTGGGACCACCCAACGATGCATTGACGTGGTCACAAGAGAATGCTGCAGTATCTCATGGTAAATCTGCAAAGTAACCCCCTCGTCCTCTAATCAAGCTATACCCTCTCTTCTTGGCTGGTCCGGCTCTTCCTCCTCGTTAATCAAGACGTAATACGCAGGAGTACACCATGAAATCTGACCCATAGGCATTGTGACTAGGTCATTCCACTCTTCTTGTAGCCTTCTTATCCTGGGAATTGGGATCTACCCATTGTACTCCTCCTCGTATAGCATTGTCCTTGTCCACAAAGGCACATCTTACATCATACCGAACTGTATGAAGACCCGCAGGGCTGAGTATTGTCGAATGCCTTCAAGTCCGATCAACTAAATGAAGTCTTTCTGAGGAGTCCTCAAGACTTCCCTTCCAACTAACCAAGAGAGCTTCCAGTTGATCTATTCTCCAGTCAGATTGGTCAGCGTTTCCCTCCATTCTTCTTGCCCACATGGGGAGACCCAATGTCTCATTCTTCTATTGTGGCTGCAGATCATAATGATGATGCCCAACGAAGTAGTCGATGGTGGCCTCTCGCTGGAAGAAATGTTCAGTAGCCCAAATCTGAAGCAGCAAGTTACAACCTTTAAAGAAATCATACCCTCGTGCACATGCGGACAGAGCCCTTAGTATCTTAGCTAACACCATCGGCACCAAAGTAGCTTGAAGATTTTCCCAGAAGGTCGCCAGAACCATTGGTAATAGGTTGATGTTGATACGGCCCCTTCGCTGTGGGAAGACCAATAATCCCAATAGTGCCATTGCAAAAGTGATAGCCTGAGACTCTCCCACGTCGCTTGGTTACATTGGAACTCCCATGAATACCATTCGTAGCTTTCACGGTGCCCAAATATGTCGAACAGCTGGTTGAGGCTCACCCATCCATCCTCAATACTTTTGAAATTCCTGCTGTTGGCAAGGCCTAAGGCATCCAAGAACCGATAACCGGCCATAATGACTGGCAATACTAGTTTTGTCTCGTTGAACGGAAGCTCCGTGAAACTTGTGACTTTTTCCAATATTGGTACTAACTCACAGACGGTGAATTTGAACACTACCTTAGCCGGATCCCAAAATTCTATCAACAGGCGAGTGAGCACCCTCTCTTCTCGAATGTTCAACAATGCAGTTAATGCCCCTAGGTGCATCTGAACCTCATCTCCGTGTTCCCGACGAATATTCTTCCACCAATGTTTCAAATTATATGATGCTCCCATTACCATACTGATTTCAGGGATGTTTTGGTTGATTTTCATTTTCTGAGGCTGGTAAAGGAAAGAAATTTGGGTAAGCGTTTGCTTCAGATCTTTAAGTGTTTTATGTTTGTTTGTCTTTCCACATAAGTTATATCGTTGGGTGCATGACCTATTGACATTAGGGTGGATTTCTTAATTGTGTGTCGGTGCCAAGGACCAACTCGCTTAAGGTTTATGCAATATGACCTATTTTCCTAGAGTTGAGTGTTTCCTACTTTTGAATAAGTCTGAAAGCGGGGAGAAGTTATGTCAGTTGACCTGACAAACCATTCTCTGAAACTAGAGAATTTTGACAAGAAGGTTCGAAGGGGAGTAAAATACAACCGTCGTGTGCCATTGTATGTGATAGTGTACGACCACGACTCGATTGGAACAAATGTGATGACAGTGTATATAAAGCAGTAATAGGCAAAGGTGTAGCAGCAAAAAGCATGATAATCATAAAGAGCAAATAATTATAAAGAGCAAATAATTATAAATAGCAAATAAAGCAAGTAAGCATGTAACTGCAATATTAGCTATAATCAAAGTAAGGTATAAACAAATCTAGATGCCAAATTAGTCTAAGTCTGCTAAGGACAGAACCTAAGTGGGGTACCCTCAGCAGAGTCGCCATGTTGTTGCACCTTATTTTGCACTAGTCAAGACAGGATTCAACTTGTGGTTTCTCTGTTGTTGATGAAAGAAAGTCGCCACCTAATATTAAAAGGTATACTAGGGTACCTATTTTATTACTAAGTCATGTTCCTTATAGGTCTGCAAACCTGTGAGATTATGAGAAAAGCTGATTTCATTCCATATTAGTAAAAACTAGCGATTCTTTTCAGATTTTCTTTTTGAAAACGCGCTGCAACTTTTTAATAGGGTCTCAGCTTCAAAATCTTGAGAAAAAGCGAGTGAGTGAGCAAGATGAATAAACTATCATTAGCAGAGCGAAGATTAATTACTAACTAATTCTCTTTAAATCCTATATTAGTTAAAGATAGCCTATGTTTCAGTTTATATTAAAGCATGAAGTTAAAGCACATAATCTAATATATGAGTGTTAAATACATGATAATTAAATATGATAAAACGACAAAGACAGTAGACAAAAATAATGAAAGCAGTAAACTAGGCTATGAAAGAAGTAAATAGTAACGAAAGAAATAAGGGAGAGAAGACTGGACTATGATGGTTAGGCCTCAATAAGGTAAACCCAACAATTGAAAGGTGCGGCTATAGCTGACTGGATCCTCCAGAAAATGCAACAAGCTGGTTCGGGCCTAGGTTCCTTAGGAACTCAGCAGGCCCAAATATGTACATGCCAAAAAGAAATAAAAGTCATTAAATGCATATTCCACATTCTCAACATATTCAAAAATGCATATAGACAAACAACTGGAAGAAATTTAACAATATTCGAATACTATGGGAAATTATATTAATGTGGTGGTTATACTCGACAAATAATTTATATTGAAAACATTTCATTGTCATTAAACATTAAACCCCTAAAGAACTAAATGCATCAATGAATTAAGGGCTAAGGAGGAAGTTCTACTCAAGGTCGATGCACTCTTTGAATTCCCTTCAAAGTTCCCAAGGGACTCAAGGCCCAGAGCAATGCTTGTCCCAGGGAGGGCAGCCCACCTAAAGTTAAACCCCACTCCCAAATACCCTTAAACACTAACGACATGTTTTCCTTACAGGTTTAAATGCCAATAAGGCCCTTTCAATGTAAACTGAATGCAATAGCATTACCTACCACAAAATATATTTTCCCTCCTAACATAAGAACATATAATTTACATTTGACACCAAACAAAATACATATCAGGTGCAATAAAGGATCTAACTTTCGAATGTATAGAAGAAGGAATAGAAACATCACAAGCATACTGTAAAGGTTTGAACATTAGAGAAGAACATATTCTAAGGAGAGACAAGCTATGCAATGTCATATATGCAACAAACAACAGATACAAGTGCTCTTGTTTATGGCAAACCAACTGTAAACTGATTGGTTTACCACTAGCTCATACATGGGTTGATAATACTACTGAACGCTTTAAAAGCCATCAATGAAGATTCAGAAAGCACAGTCATGGCTAACCATTTACAGAGGTTATCAAAGATATCTGGGACAAGATCAAATCTCTCAATAGGTTTGTAAGTTTGCAGATTAAAACATGGAATCCCTAAGGATTTAACAGAGTTATACTCCTAACAGTGTTAGCTTTAAATAAAGCATCATGTTCAGATAGCCTCAGTAAAGCATCTCATAAGATTTAAGCACCAGATCTAGTTTCAAATCAACAACAGGGAAAGGACTAGGGTGGTTCTGGACAAAGCATGAAATCAGGAATCAAATAGGAATATACAGTCTTCACTTAGTTACATGAACTCTTCAAATTATGTTATGACTTCGTATAGACAGGGGAGTTTTGCACATCCAAGATCAAGTTGAATAGGCCATGAAGAGAGGGAGTTACGAATAAGGGGAAGCACTATATTGAAACAAGTTTAACAAAAACATAAGTCTAATCTAGCATCTAAGTATGAGGTGATCATACTTCTGTTTTCACAAATTAATACTTGATTATAATAGAGTAACTAAGTCCTATTTTAAGGAAAGATAATCTTAAAGATAAAATGCATGTCATCTTTTTAAAGACCAATAATAACTTAAAGGATTAAAAACAGGGAGGTATTATACCAAGTAGGCTTTGAATTGAATATGCAACAGAAGATGTTAACTAATCAAGAGACAACCAAGTTCATCTTAACAACAAATTATCAGCCATTTATAACAAAGAAAAAATAGAGAGTATCATGATTGTTTCATGAGGGAAAGATAACTTGATCTCAACAATAGATGTACAGCAGAGCCATTGGTATTCATAAAAAGGAGAAAGTTCAATCCCAAACAAAACTAAGTCAACAGATGCAACAATAACTAGATGTGATCATAAAATGCCATAGTGACAACTGAGAAGTTGCTTTCACGGTTTACCAGACACAAGTATAGAGAAGAAAAGATAAAAACACTTAGATTTCATGCTTAATTTAGATGGTGTGAACTTAGGAACCTTCACATTCATCTTAGTGTTGATTATCGAACAATAAACTTAAACATGAGACTAATGGCATACAGGGGAATCAATATGTGAAGCAAAGATCATTACAGAGTCATCACTGAAAGGCTGTAGAGTTTAGGCAAGTATAATCAGTCAATCAAGACACATTACAACTTGAATATGTAGGCTATTAAAAGTCAAAAACGAAAAGCATCAGGGATCACTTAATGACTTGATCAATCATCAATTAGAGACTCGAAAGGCAGGTCAAATAATAACAAGAACACATTAGACTTAACAGAACATAATCACTAACATACTAATCACAAACACTATAAAATAACTGTAATCCTCAGAACATAACTAACATATTTGTGGCATTCAAAGGAGATGAACAAAAGAGAGAGATGAGTGTTGTGTGACCTTTTTTAGGGTAGCAGACCAAGTGAAAGCTTTCTCAGTTGCTTAAAGAACCCAAGAACTTCATGTTCGAATCAGCGACAGTACTTAAAAAACGAAAAGAAAAGAACAGTAAGGAACCCTAGGACTAAACTAAAAATTGCTCTTTATATGATATCAGTCTTAGGTTGTAGTGTTCGTGTCTTTGTGTAGTGCCTTTGGTGAGAACATTAAAGGCCCTTTTTATAGTACCATTTAAGGCTCAAGGGTCTCTCAAATTCAAACTAAATAGTGAAAGATGACGATAGTCGAGTGATGATAGCAAAGTAGAGGTGAACTCAAAGAACTCAGAGGGAAAATAGTGAGGAGTTTACCTGGGTATGAAAAATTGACCATTGAACGCCTAAAATCCATCGGTCAAAGCTCTATTCTCAAGAGGTCATTGCGTCTGACCTCTGGACGATGAATAATGATGATGAGTTCACAGAAAATCTTCATGCATGGTTTGATTTGAAAGAACATAAAAGGAACTAGAAGATTTGAACTTTTGTCTCTAAGTCTAGGGTTTCAGATTTGGGGATTTCGAGTTTTGAGAATGAAGTACGAAATAACTAGGCAGGATTCGTATATTTGAAGGCAAAGGAGATGAATCTCTTATCGATTTGTGAATTTTGATTGATTTGGTTTGTGAGGTTGAGAGAAAAGAGAGAGGAAGGGGAAAGAAAGGTGGCGAGGTCAGAGAAGAAATGATTTTAGGATTGGATAATTGGGGGTCGGGCTCTAGGGTTAAGAATGAAAGGGTTGATCTGGGTCGTTGATCTTTTAGATCAGAGGCTCTGGCATTTTGGTGTTTAAATGCTTTTTTGTGGGAAGATTTCGTGGCCGTTGAATTTGTGTGACCCAACGGTGGAGATAATATCATGTAACGGGTTAGAACTAAAAGAGAAAAATGGGAAATAACATGGGCCGTCGATGGTTTGGATCAATGGCCATATGTGTTTCTTATGTGAGGGTGGGAGACGGGTGACGTGGCAACCATTGATTGGTGCAAATAGATTCACTTGGATTCCCATGGTAGAAAGAGATAGGTGTTTGGGTTGGGTGTATTTTCGGACTGGGCTTGTCAATTGGGGCCAAGATTAATTTAAGAAATGGCCACTTTACCTTTGACTCAAGAATTGCAATTGTGGACGTTTGGTCTTTTAACCCTTTTTGAATTATATAAACTTAATAGTTTTCAATATATTACTAATTATAGTAAATTAATTATTTATAAAAATACATTATTTTCTTTCTACATTGTAACACTAATTTTGGCTATAAATTAAAGAGTAATTTCTCAAATTAATTATGGAACCTATATAATGTATATATAAGAAGTATTTTGATAAACTTAAAGTAGTAAATATGTTTGTAATTACATAATGTTAATACTATGTGATTAATTTTAAAACTAATTCTTGGTTAAGTTGTGAAAAATAGATATTTATTACTGGAAAATACTTTTAAAATATTTATTATAAATTATTAAGTATAAATAAATTAATTTAAAAAGAGAGGGTCAAAATTGGCCGTCAACAGTATCCCGTGTTTATCGTTTTCTTTTATTCATTATTAGCTATGAGTATAGAAATGACTTTCTATTACCCATTACGATAGGTTTTCATGTGATTTATGGGTGGTCGGTCACTATTTGTGATTTAGATGCTCTACCAGTGAGGGAGTTCAGTATTTGTTGTGATTTTATTAGCGGAATTAAATTAGTGGAAGGTTTCGGTTGGTATAATGTGTATACTACTTGTGATTCAGAGCTGAGGATGGGGTCCTCCCATATTCATGTGGTTTGATACATTTGAATCGGGCAGCGTGCGGCGGTAAAGTTATGCTAGGATGAGATCCTTGTGATTAGTTCATATATTTTGATCCTCCCTTGTGGAATTGATTCGTAAGTATGGTACTGGTAGGGAGTTGTGCCTTTCGGGCTTGTTTGATAGTTCTCTCATGTGTTACTCTTTGTAAATTCAGTCATTTTTGCATTGTGCTTATTGGGTTTTAGCTTGCGAGATGGGTGCCCAGGTGGAATTAGAGGTGAGTTGTTGATTCGGGTGAATGGTTATGAGGTTCTCATTTTTCTTGCATCGTTGTCAGTGTTGTGAAGGTTTGGGACGAGGTTTTAGCTGAGTTGAGGTTATTTGCCGGTGCTGCAATTAATTATGGGCAGTTATGGCTATCGGAGATGTTGTTGTGGGCATATGTGTGATGTGTTACATTGTGTGGTTGTACCTTGTGGGTGTAGGTATGAGTTGTAGCAACCAGTTGAGGCTGATACCATGTGTTGATGTGGAAATCGAGTCTTGGGAAATCATCGAATGGTGAAAGTTTTGGTTCTAAGGCTTATTAGTGTTGGTGGAAGGAAAAATCTTCAATTGAGATGGTGTTGTCGGGCTTATGTGGATTTGCGGTGACGTGGGGTCACCCGTGGGTGTATGTATGGTAAGTTCACTCAGTGATTGACGACTTCGGAACGATTGTTGGCACGTTCGAGGACGAACGGTTGTTTAAGAGGGAGAGGATGTAACGACCCGGCTAATCATTTTGAGAATTAGCATCAAGTTCGCTGGTTTAATGTCACAAGCAGCTTCGTGTTATGTATTATGACTTGCTTGTGTGGCCAGGCTCAGTTTTCAAATGATTCGGGATCAATTTGGAACAAGGATTCTTGTTTTAGAAGCTTAAGCGGTAAGAGTTGACCGAAATTTGACTTTTGTATAAATGACTCTGGAATGGTGTTTTGATGATTCCAATAGCTTCGTGTGGTGCTTTTGGACTTAGGTGTGTGTCTGGAATCGGATTTGGAGGTCCATAGGTTGATTTAATGCATTTTGACGAAAATTGAAAAGTTGAAGGTTTGGAAGGTTGAGAGGTTTGATCAGGAGTTGACTTTGTTGATATCGGGTTTCGATTTTGATTCCGGGAGTTGGTATAGCTCCATTGTGTCATTTGTAACTTGCATGCAAAATTTGACGTCATTCCAGGTTGATTTTATATGATTCGGCGCGAGTTGTAGAAGTTGAAAGTTCATAAGTTTATTAAGTTTGATTCGAAGTGCGATTCATAGATTTGATGTTGTTTGATGTGATTTAAGCCCTTGAGCAGGTCCGCATTATGTTATAGAACTTGTTGGTATGTTTCGATAGGGTCTCGCGGGCCTCAGACGTGTTTCGGATGGGCTACGGGCCATTTTCTCATGTTTTGGATTGTTGATATGATATCTGGTGTTCCCTTATATTCAATCGCGAGGTTCAAGCCGCGTTCGCGTAGCATGTTCTAGTGGCTGACCATTTTCCTTCTTCGCATTCGCAGTGAGTGGTTCGTGATCGCGTACGTGTGAGTCTTCCTTAACTGCGTTTGTGTTCCTTCTTCCGCATTTGTGTATTGCTTTTTGTAGGGCAGTATTATTTCTTCTTCGCGTTTGCTTCTCCCTTTTCGCGTTTTCGCAGCACATTCTTGGCAGCTGATGAATTTCTTCTTCACGATCCCATATGAATTTCCACGATCGCGATGCATGTCACCTGGGCAGAAATATAAAGTACTCTATTTAGAGGGTAAATTGTAGACCTCAGATTTGATCAATTTTTGAGAGGTTTTTCACGTGTTGGATAGGGGTAAGTCTTCTTTACCCGGATTTTATTTTATTTCATGATTCCATTTTTATTTTTATCATTAAATTAGTGGTTTGAGTTCGAAAATAATGGAAATTTTGTGAAAACTTTCAAAAATGTAAAACGATGATTTGAAGGACGAATTGATGTCGCAATTGGATAAATTTCGGTTGGACTCGTATCAGAATGGGTGTTCGGATTTTATGAATTTTATCGGGTTTCAGGGTGCGAGCCGTGGGTTGACTTTTTAGTTTATTTTAAAGATTGAAGCTTTATTATCCGGATTTGTTTCTTATGGTTTTTGTTCATGAATTAAGTTATTTTGGCTTGATTTGAGTCGTCCGGAGGTGTTTCACACAAGAAGGTCATTTTAGAGTATCGGTCTAGCTTATTTGAAGTAAGTATCTTGCCTAACATTGTGTGGGGGAACTACCCCTTAGGATTTGAGTCATTTGTGCTAGTTGTGTCATGTGAAGGCCGTGTACGCGAGGTGACGAGTACATACTCGGGCTTATTTGTGGAAATTTAATCGTTTAGGGATCTTAGGTTCTTATGTTTATAAAAAATAAAGTTGCCTTATCATGTTAAATCCTCCATTTACTAAATTCACCAACACGTGTCTTATTCGGAGTTGATTGACTCATGTTCCATCCTTGGTGCCAATAAACTCTTATGTGCCTTAATTGAAGTTGTCGCTTCTTTTATTGCCATGTTGTCTTTTCCGTAATTGCTTAACCTTAATTGAAGTTATAGATGTCTTTCCGTAATTACTTAACCTTAATTTAAGTTATTGATGTCTTTTTTTTAATTGTTTAACCTTAAATGAAGTTATTGTTGTCCTTCCCGTAATTTCTTAACCTTAATTGAGGCTTTTGTTACTTCTTTCATTGTTGACTTATCCTTATTTGGAATCTTTGATTCATCCTATCTCTCTTATCATCGAGTTGTACTTATTTGGAATCATGGTTACACATTATCTCTCCTCTTGTTGAGCTATTCTTGTTGAAACCATTATTACCTGTGGTGTCTTGCATTGCGAGCTCGTTCTTCCGTTTCTTTGTGTTCTGTAGTTCTTATGTTGATTTACTTTATGTACTCTCGTGTTATTGTTGTTGTTGTTGATGTACTCAATATTGTTGAGTCAAGGGCTATGCGTGGTTGTGATATTGAATTTGTTTGAGGAAAGTGGTGGCATATGGGCACATGTGGTGAAAGACCTTATATTGTGTTGTTATGTTTTGGCACACGCGGTATTGTTGAGACGATTGTTGGGGTGTTCGCATGTGACTTGTCCACGCTATTGTCATTATTGATATTTTCACATGTAGCATGACAAGGCGGGCTATATATGTGGGTTTAAGCATGTGGCGAGACAAGGTAGAAATATTATTACGTGCGTGCGGCGAAACAAAGCGGGCATTTACTTTATTGTTGGGCACGTGGCGAAACAAGGTGGGCTATGTCGGGGATGATTTGTGATGACTTGTGATGGCTTGGGGGCATTGTTATTGATGATATTTGTGTGGTGATGTTCCTACCTAGTATGAGTTATACATTGTACATTTTGTGGTGATTATTTCATATGTGCCATTCATTGTCTCTACTCTTACTTGTTGACTTGAGTTGTGATAGAACACTTACACGAGCATACACGTAATTAATCACTCATATCGGTTTAAGAAGATGAAACCTGATGTTATTGACCATTTACATGTACTCTCGTTTACTTGCCTTCTGTGTGAGAGTTGTCCTATTGGCACGTGAGTTGTCCGTGTGGTCATGAGTCATTGTTCATGTTGGCACATGAGTTGTCTGCGCGGACATGAGATATTGTCACTCCCTTGGTACATGAGTCGTCCGTGCGGTTATGAATTGTAATGAGGGAACAAGATGCCAGGTGATTAGGGTTCATGAATTGGTACCCGTGAAATGTGACTATGAGGTGAAGTACCTCGGGGACAATCCTTGAGCAAATCTGGTGTGGACACGGTTTCTCTTATTAAGCCGTTACTTGTTTTTCTTTACTTTGTTTCATCGAACTTAAACTGTTTTCAGCGTACTCTACGACATTACTACCAGTTTTCTCCCTGTTGCTAATTGTTGCTTCTAGTGTTCTATTGCGAGTATAGTTTTGTTATCTTACCATGCTTAGTTTTATATTGACATTGTTTCCCTGTTAGTTTCACATTCATACTTGTACAGGTTGTTAAGTCTAGTAGGTGTCTTGACTGTCCCTCATCACTACTCCACAGGGGTTAGTCTTGATACTTACTAGGTACCGCTATGGTGTACTCATGCTACGCTTTCTGCACATTTTTGTGCAGATCCAGGTACATCGGAGTTGGTTTACCACTAGCTAATTATTCGGGTTTTGCTGTGGAGACTCAAGGTATACCTGCCGTCGCGTTCGTAGGCGTTGGAGTCACCTTCTGATATTGTACTTATACTGTTTATTTCTATTCCAGAACAGTTGTACTTAGAAGATTTTTCTTAGTAAATTGAGTAGAGCTTATGACTTGTACTATCGGCTTTGGGTATTGTATTGCATTCGGGATTATTAGTTGACTATAGAAATTTCAGTGTCATGCTTAATAGTTGTTTCTAGTTAAATTTTGTCACTTAATTCAGTAAGTGTTAGGCTTACCTAGTCTTAGTGACTCGGTGCCATCACGACATCTTACAAAGAAAAATTGGGGTTGTGACACCGCATCTGCGATCACTCAACCGCATCTGCAGTGCTGCTTTTGCAGTCAAATCATCGCATCTGCGATTTCCCTACATTTGTGGTAAACCTGCGCATCCGCATCTGCGGTCCCTCACCGCAGATGTGCTCCCACTTCCACGCCACACTACTGCATCTACGATCCTTGCCTTCTCCAACCAAATCCTCACCTACGCTCACCTGGCCGCTTCTGCGGCTCTGCATCTGTGGCCCTTTTTCCGCATATGCGAAAATATCAGACTCACAACCAGCACTGCCAACAACTCCACAAATGATCTGAAAGCCATCTGAAACACACCCGAGGCCCCCGGGACCCCGTCCAGTCATTCCAACCAATCCCAAAACATAACACAAACTTACTTGAGACCTCAAATCCCATAAAACAAAATCAAACTCAAAAATCGCACCTCGATTCAAGCCTAATGAACTAATGAACTTTCAACTTTCAAAGCTCATGCCGAACCATATCAAATCAACTCGGAATGACCTCAAATTTTGCATACAAGTCCCAAATAACACAACGGAGCTATCAACCTTCTAAATCTTCAACTTTCTAACTTTCACCAAAAAGCACCAAATCAACCTACAGACCACCAAATCCAAATCCGCACACACACCTAAGTACAAAATCACCATACGAAGCTATTGGAACCCTCGAAACATCATTTTGGATTCGTCTACACAAAATTCAAATTCCGATCAACTTTTACAACTTAAGCTTCCAACCTTGGAACTAAGTGTCCTAATTTACTCCAGAACCTCCCTGAAATCAATCAACCACCCTGGCAAGTCACATAATCATAATTACACATAAGTAAAGCATCAAATAGGGGAAACGGGGATAAATACTCAAAATGACGACTAGGTCGTTATATTCTCCCACTCTTATACAAGCGTTCGTCCTCGAACGGGTCTAGAATCATACCTAGTGTCTCAAGAAGGTGAGGATATCTGCTCTGCATTTCCTGATTGGCCTCCCATTTAGCCTCCTCATCTTGCTTGCCTCTCCAATGAACCTTCACCGCTGCCATACTTTGACCTCGACTTTCGAACATGCCGATCAAAAATGGCCACTGGCTCCACATCATAAGTCAAAATCACCATCCTACTGCACCGTGCTGAAGTCCAAAACATGAGACCGATCCCCATAATACTTCTGGAGCACAGAAACATGAAACACTAGGTGAACTTCCGATAGACTGGCTGGTAAGGCAAGTCTATAGGCCACCTCTCCCACTTCCTCAAGCACCTCAAACGGGCCAATATACATAGGGTTCAAATTGCCCTTCTTCCCGAACCTCATCACACGCTTCATTGGCGAAATTCTGAGTAGAACCTCTCACCCACCATGTATGCAACATCACGAGCCTTACTGTCAGTATAACTCTTCTGCATGGACTGTGTCGTACGAAGCTGATCCAGAATCAACTTCACCTTCTCCGAAGCATCACGGACCAAATCAATGCCCAATAACATAGCCTCTCCAGGTTCAAACCAACCAACAGGAGAACGACATTTCCTTCCATATAAGGCCTCATAAGGAGCCATCTAGATACTCGATTGATAGTAGTTATTGTATCCAAACTCTGCGAATGGAAAAATTGATCTCCTGAACCTCCAAAATCAATGACACAGGCACGTAACATGTCCTCCAAAATTTGAATAGTGCGCTCAGACTGCCCGTCCGTCTGTGGGTGAAATATCGTACTCAGCTCAACCTATGTGCTCAAATCACACTACACTGCTCTCCAAAAATGCGAAGTGAACTGAGTACCTCAATCCAAGATAATAGACACGAGCACACCATGAAGGCGAACAATCTCACGAAGATAAATCCGAGCCAGTTGCTCTAAATAGTAGGTGGCCATGACTGGAATAAAGTTGTAGACTTGGTCAGTCTGTCCACAATAACCCACACTGCATCAAATCTCCTCAAGGTCCATGGAAGCCGATCTACAAAATCCGTAGTGATACGCTCCCACTTCCACTCCGGAATGTCAAACCTCTGAAGCAAGCCACCAGGTCTATGATGATCATACTTTACCTACTGACAGTTCAAATATCGAGCGACATACTCAACAATATCCTTCTTCACCTTCCCCACCAATAGTATTACCTCAAATCTTGATACATCTTTGCGGCACCCGTATGAATGGAATACCGCGAACTATGGGCCTTCTCAAGAATTAGCTCACGCAACCCAACCACATTCGGAACACAGATCCGACCCTGTAGCCTCAGTATCCAATCATCACCAATAGTAACCTCTTTGGCATCACCATGTTGCATTGTGTCCTTCAGGACAAGCAAGTGGAGATCATCATACTGACGTGCCTTAATGCGCTCAAACAAAGACAACAGTGATACAACCCAAGCAAGGACTCTACTAGACTCTGAAATATCCATCCTCACAAACCGATTAGCCGAATCCTAAAAATCTAATACTAACGGTCTCTCTCTAACTAGAATATAAGCAAGACTGCCCATACTCTCATCCTTCCTACTCAAAGCATTGGCCACCACATTGGCCTTTCCCATACGATAATGAATGGTAATATCATTGTCCTTTTGTAGCTCAAACCACCTCTATTGCCTCATGTTCAGATCATTTTGCTTGAATAAGTGCTGGAGACTCCTATGATCTGTGAACACCTCACATGACACACCGTAAAGATAGCGCCTCCAAATCTACAGCGTGTGAACAATGGCTACCAACTCTAAATCGAGAGCAGGGTAGTTCTTCTCATAGAGCTTCAACTGACATGACATAAGCAATCACTCTACCCTCCTGCATCAACACACATCTAATGCCAATTCGTGAAGCATCACAATAGACTGTATAGAACCCAATCCGGAGGTAAAACCAGAATTAGAGCTGTAGTCTAGGCAGTCTTGAGCTTCTAAAGGCTCTCCTCATACTCATCAGACCACCTGAATGGGGCACCCTTCTGCGTCAATCTAGTCAATGGGGCTGCTATAGGGAAAAACTCCTCTACAAAATGGCAATAATACCCAGCCAACCCAATGAAACTCTGGATCTCAGTAGCAGTGGACGGTCTGGTCCTACTCTAAACTGCTTCAATCTTCTTGGGATACACCTTAATCCCCTCACCAGACACCACGTGTCTTAAGAATACCACTAAGTTTAACCAAAACTCACTTGGAGAATTTAGCATATGCTTCTTCTCCCTCAAAGTCTGGAGCACGATCCTCAAGTGCTGCTCATGATCCTCTCGGCTGCGAGTATACATCAATATAATCAACGAAAACTATATCGAAGGAATCAAGATAGGGCTGAAATATGTTGTTCATCAAGTGCATAAACGTTGCTGGGCATTGGTCAGCCCAAAATACATCATCAGAAACTCATAGTAACCATAGCAGGTCCTAAATGTCATTTTCAGAGTATCTGAAGTCCGGATCTTCAACTAATACCCCAATCTCAAATCAAATCTTCGAGAATATCCTTTGACCCCGAAGCTGATCAAACAAATCATCAATATGTGGTAGTGGGTACTTGTTCTTGATAGTAACCTTGTTCAACAGCATGTAGTCAATGCACATCCTCATAGAACCATCTTTCTTCTTCACAAATAGTACTGGTGCACCCCAAGGTGACACACAAGCAATTCTTGTAACTGTTCCTTCAACTCTATTGGTGCCATGTGATACAGTAAAATAGAAATGGCTGAGTGCTCGGCACCAAATTAAATACAAAAATTAATATATTTGTCGGGTGGCATGCTCGGCATGTCTCCAGGAAACACATCTGGGAACTCCCTCACTACTGGAACTGACTCAACAATAGGAGTATCAGCACTAACATCTCTCACAAAGGACAAATACGCCAAACACCCTTTCTCAACTATCCGTTGAGCCTTCGAAAAGATACCACTCTACTAGGAACATGATCCAGGGAGCCTCTCAACACCTACCTCGGCAACCCCAGCGTAGCCAACGGCACAGTCTTAGCTTGACAATCAAGAATAGCGTGAATGGTGACAACCACCACATGCCCAAATCACATCAAAATCAACCATATTAAGTAGTAAGAAATCAACTCTAGTCTCATAACCCCCAATGATAACCACACACGATCTGTATACATGACTTACCATGATAGAGTCACCCAACGATTTAGATACATGAACAGGCATATCTAAATAATCATGAGGCATATTCAAATAACAAACAAAGTATGATGACACTTATGAATGAGTGGATCTAGGGTCAAACAACACTTAAGCATCTCTGTGGCACACGAAAATAGTACTTGTGATTATAGCGTCGGAAGAAACTACCTCTATCCTGGAAGGAAATACATAGCGACGGGCCAGACCACCACCTGACTGACCTCCCCCTCTAGGGAGAGTTCGTCCCATACGAGCTCCACCCCGAGTTGGCTGAGCGGGTGGTGTAGCAACTGGTGCAAGAGACATAGTCTAGCCTCCTACTGCACTGGACCTTTGTAAAAGTTGGGGCAATACTTCCTCACATGCCCCAACTCCCCACACTCTTAGAAACCTCGAATGGAGAATGACTGTGGAGCATGAATCGCACCTCTTGAACTAGAATAACCAAGAACCCGGTGCTGATGAATCCTGAACAGATGGAGTACGGTACGAGCTCTGAGCTGGGAGTGTACTGAATAATGACTAAAATGGGTGAGCATTGTATGAACTATGGCTAACTGATGAACCACGAGGAATATATCAAGCTGCCTAAGCAAGCCTAAAAGGACGACCTCTATTGTAATGTGGCTGGCCTCCAAACGAGGTACCACCAAAATACTTGAACTACGGTGCCACTTGTCGTCCCGCTCCTCTTGCTCAAACCTGCGAACATGCTCCAAGCGCCTAGCAATCTCAACCACCTGGTCAAACCTAGCATCTGTCTCGACCTCTCGAGCCAAATTATATCATAGACCATAGTTGAGTCCATCAATGCACCTCTGGATCCTCTCTCACTCTCTCTCTCTCTCTCTCAGTAGGAACCAACCATACTGCATGAAGTGCTAAATCTGTAAATCTCATATCGTACTAGGTCATAGTCATATCCCTCTGGCGTAGCTGCTCGAACTCCCTACGCAGCTCATCTATGCAAGTTTGTGGAACAAGCTTCTCTAAGAAGAGAACTGATGCCACGTAAGTGCTGCTACGCCAGCTGGCTTGCCTAACTCATAATTCTACCACCATCTACAAGTTCCCCTGTCAATTGAAAAGTAGTAAAGGCAACTCCTTTCATTTCCGCAATACTCGTTGTGCGAAGAATCCGATGATGCCAATCCATAAAACCATGAGCATCCCCCGACTCTCCTCTACTGAACTCGAGATGATCAAGCCTCTTAAATCACTCCAACCTCTTCTGCTCCTCATTGGACATAGATGGACCAACCTCGGCTCGAGCAGCAAGAACTTGCTGAATAGGTAACACCCCTAGTGTTTGATAACCCTGAGCTAGATGCTCCGGTGTACGGTCGGTGGGGGTCTAGGCGCCTCCCTAGCCTTTGAGCTAGTTGGTGCAACTGGTATCATGCCCGCCTAACCCAAGCTCGTTAACGCACTCAAGATTTGAGCGAAAGTCTCCTGAAGACGGGGTATAGCGCTAGGCACCACCGGTGTCTAAGCTGGTCCCACCGGCTCAATAGTATCCGGATCCTGCTCCTTCACTGGAGCAACTGGTGGATCCACATGTGCTTCTCTAGCTGTAGTGTGAGCCCCGCCTCAGCCTCTACCTCGCCACGGCCTCTCGCGGCCATGACTAGTAGCATTGGTGCCTAATAAGCTGAACGTGTCCTCACCATCTGTGAGAGAATAGAAGAGTAAAGGTCCAGTCTTCGAAATTTAACAAAACTTTACGACAAGAATGCAAGAAAGTGAAGTTTCCTAACAGTTGGATAGCCCCTCGAAGATAAGTACAGACGTCTTCATACCGATCCTCACGACTCTTCTAAAATTTCTCATGACTCATGAGACCTATGTAGCCTAATGCTCTGATATCAACTTGTCACGACCCTAACTCCATGGGTCCTCAACAACGCCTATCACTACCTGCTAGGCAAGCCAACAATTCTACAACAACAATGAACTCAATAAGACATAAATTAATAATCTCAACAGCAGAATATCATGAAGTATTTGAGAAAAGAAACGATGGCACTACTATAACCATCCCAAAGATCTGGTGTCAATGAGTACATGAGCATTATAGAATCTCAAAATACATGGCTAAATCCTTAATACAACTTTCTGAGCAATAGGATAGTAATAACAAATATAAATGGAACAGAACTTCAAGGTATGCGAACAACATAGCAGCTACCTCGTAGTCTCCACAAGCTGGTACCAATGCAACTCTATCAATCACCCCGCTCGGGGGTACCTGGATCTGCACATGAAGTACAAAATATAGTATGAGTACAACCGACCTCATGTACTCAATAAGTAACAAAACCTAACCTTGGGCTGAAAGCAGTAACTGTTGACGACCAATCTTGACCCTCTTTTTTAAAATTAAATTATTTACACTTATTAATCAACAATAAATGTTGTAAATTATTTTTCAAATCAATAACACCTAGTCTTAAAATATAAATAATATAATACTTCTTAATAATTAAAGATAATAAATTAATGGCAAGTCAATATTAAACATTGAAAAATTGTATTACTCCTATTGTTTTTAATTAACTTTCATATCTTAACAAATAAGTTTTTCAATTAATTTAATAAACTAATCTTTAATTTATAACTATATTACCTTTATTACTTTAATTAGCCAAAATTAGTTTTCACATATGAAGAATTATAATTAATTTTAATTTCATTCTCCAAAAATCAGAGCCGTAGATCTTAAGATCCAATGGCTCAGATTTATCTTCACACATTAAACCAACCAAATCCCCTCAACCTTAATCATTCACCCACACCACCCGGCCGCCCTCATTTCCCTTCTCTCTTCTTACCCTCATCCCGTCAAAACCTATCATTCAAAAAACCTTGTACAAATCTATGCAAGGTCACATGATTCAACCTCGAATCATCCATCTTGTCCCTACTAGCCGGGAATCACGCCGGTTTCTTTTCATTTTCGTCGATTTAATTCAATCCCCTAAAACCAACCCTTGACCTAAATCGTGCAACTGAAACTCGTATGTTCTCCCTTCGTCCTTCAAATCAGAGCATGCATGACTGATTTTCATCATTATTATTCGTTTCCAAAGGTTAAATGCAATGACCTCTGGACATTAGAGTTCGCCGATAGATTTTTCCTCTCAACGGTCGATTCTTCATCTCCTCGTGTCCAAGTAAAAGTCTTCAGTATTTTCCCCTCTATTTTTCTCTAATTTCATTATATTGCTATCATCACCTACCCGTCGTCACCATCCACTAACTAATTTTAATTTACCGGAACCCTAAGACTTGAAGGTCACTATAAATATGGCCTCAAACGCTCTCACCTAACAGACGCTAAAGTCATCAATACACACCTAACACTACTGATTCATAGACTGAAAGAATTGAAAGTTTAAGTCTTTTCTGCAAAATTTGAGTTCCAGTAGTTCCTTTCTAAATTCTCTTTCTTCTTTTTATTTTTTGTTCGAGTTCAATCTACTGTGAGTTGATTGTAGTAGGTTTGGACATCCTACATGGCTGTCAGCATTCGCTTGGTTTGCTGCTCCAGAAAAGGTCAGTGTAAACTGACCTCTTCTCTTTATTTTTCCTATACTAGTTATATGACTCTATGTTTATGTCGTTTAAACTAATAATCATCTGCTGAGCATGCTAGTATGGGGTTTTTACTATGTACTTCTCTTCATGTTATTCTGTTTATTCTGAAGCTAATCAGGCTTTCTGACAGTTATGTTGCTTTGTGTTGTTATTAATCTGTAATGATCATTTGAATCTTAACCCTCATAGCTTAGCTAGTCAAGATGATTCTTCATATTTTTCTCATTATCAGATTCTTTGAAGTCTTCGCAATTAGTCAAAGTTGAAACTTTATGTTGATTATATGTGTGATTCATCCTTGTTAATTGAGAAATAATTATGTGAACACTATCATCTCAGATAAGCCAATTGAATTATGTTTTTGAATCCTTCCTAATGTCCTATTATGATTACATATCTCCAGTAGTATGATCATTATATCTATGAAGTTATATTGCTTTGTCTTGGTTCAAGGTTGATTCTCATTACAACTTTATATCTGATCTATTGGCTTTGTTGACTCTAGTTGATAGTCATGTCACTGTTCTTAGTGACTCATATAAGTCTATCACGTGGTGAACCTGAACCTGATCACTTTTTGATTTGCCATGCCCCTCTATTATCCCATGACTCTGAACTCTGTAGGAGTGTCTGTCTAAAATCTTTATTGTTGTGATGGTTGAATGACTCTTATTGACTGTTATTCTTGTTCTCACACTCATCATGCTACTTCTTCTAGTCTAGTGATGTTTATGAACCCTTCCTATGTTCTTAGCTTGAGAAAATTGGATCACTGTGTTGCTTGTCAAGATTTATAACAGTAGCCATGTGTAATCCTGATCCTCCTACACTGCCATATTACACTTAAATGAATAATCCTCATTAAGGGACTTGCTCCTGTTTCTCCTGCTAAGACTTGATCATGTTGCATGTCATATTGATAGAATGAGACTAATAATATCTATGTGTGAAGATCATGACTTAGACTTTGTTGATGTAATTTTTTAATGAACTCACTTACTTGTTTAAGTGAACTGATTATAGCTTAATTATCTTGCTTTCACCAACTAAGGATAAACCTCTCAACATGTTGCTCCATGTCTGTCTCATATCACTATGTATAGAAGAACCTGATCATGAAATGGAGTGTTATTTGGCTCTAGCAGCCTGAAAACCTATTAAACTACCCATTGTTACTACTAGATATCATGCCATTAGGAAAAACTGACCTCTCTTATTTCTTTGATGTCTCCGTTACTTGCCATCACCTCTAAGAAGTTTAAACAAGTTGTTAGTATAGGTGTTTAATGGGGAAAGGTTTCAACTACGTGTATCCTAGCCTTGGACTGATATGAAATTTCTATTGACCTGCTCTAAGTATTGTGAACCTGTTCAGGGGTATTGAGATGATAAATCTTCAGTACAACTAATGGGACTAATGCATATGTTTTTCTGTGTTATCTACTAATGCTTGGATCACTTAACTAGACCTCCCTAAAACCTGAACTAATTCGAAATAGTACCTATATAGTTGAATTTTTGTGCATCTGAACCTTTGAAAGTTTGCCATGAAATTTGTGCTTATTTATGATAATATGAAAATTGCTAAGCTGACACTTTACTTGTGCCTAAACCTTTGAGGATGAGTAAGAATGGATTACTAAAGGTATTTGGGTGTAAATTTGGTTCGTGGTTAAGATACCCCTCCCTGACACAAGCACTGCTCAGGGTCCATGAGACCTTTGTGAACTCTGAAGTGTCAGGGGTCATCCACATGGGATTCTATCCATGAATAAGGTAACATTCCAAGCCTTTGGTCATTAATCCTCATCGGATTAATACAAGTGAAACTTGTTTCACTGTATCCCTCAACCCCTTTATTATTGTTCTCCTATTGACTTTCACTAATTATTTCCCTGTTCTTTTTTGTGCGATCTGGGCCTGCTGAGTTCCTTTGGAATTCAAGCCCAAGTTCTAGACAAGGGTCGCATCCTCTGCTTTCCTGCCTGTTGAGTCTGTTGCTTATGTGATCCCTGCTGGGTCTAATTATCCGCTGGCCCAATATCAAGAGTCCAACTCTTTTTCCCTTTTATTTCAAACAATCATTAGACATTATCTGTTACTCATGTGTGTGTGTGTGTATTGTGGAAACTAACATTGCTATTGGCTATTGTTTGGTGTTTATTTAGGAAACGTAGACAAACCCAGCCTTGTAGGTAAATAGAGGTTCCAATAGGATTATAAAAAAGAAACTCGCCTGCTTTTCATTACTTTAGCATATTTGAACTTTTATAGTTTAAAACTAATCTTTTCAGTAAATAAACAATTTACTCAAGTTTTATCGCTAATGATTTTCAACTTTAAGTGTTTAACAGATTTGAGAACGAAAACCAACACTTCTTGAAAACTTCAAATCATATCACACACGATAACAGACTATTTACAAAAAAACTGAAGACAGTCACGCAATCAAGTTTACAAGAACATATATCGACGAGTTTTAAACACAAGATTTTTATGCTAAAACAGTCTTAAAAGAAAAAGGTATATCCGGTTTCAAACTTGAGACACATTTTTAAAGGGTAAATATTTTGCTTTACAAGTTGCATAACCTCACAGATAATATCTTTCTTTTTTGTCACGACCCAAAATCTACTAGTGGTTGTTATTGCATCTAACACCTCCATCAGGCAAGCCAACAGTGATTAGTCAAATTTTACTCATTCTAGTACCTTAAATTCATAATTTTATTAATGAAATAGTGTGAAATAAAATTTACACGAACTACAATAGTGAATAACCTGTAAGAACCCCTAAACCCCCGTGTCACAAGTGCATGAGCATCAACTAGGAAATATAATAAAATACAACATCTCTTGGATACCAGTTAGACAGGAAAATATAAATAACTCTGATGGAGACTCTACAGGCTGCGGATCGTAACATGGAATGCAGCTCACAGTAAAGTCCCCGAAATGGTCGTAGCTCTGCGCCCAAAGGACTACCAGACATATAAGTACCGGCACAAAAAGTGCATCAAGTGTAGTATGAGTACGTAAATCAACGCGTACCCAGTAAGTATCTAGCCTAAACCCAAAGAAGTAGTGACGGGGGGTCGACATCAACACTTACTAGTGGTCCAATATAATAGATACAGTAGAAGTAAACAGAGAGTCAGAGTAGATAAACGAAATAACAAGTGTAAATACGTTTTACAGTCCTCCTCTCAGTAGTGACTCAAACTCTCAGCTAGTAGCTACCTCCTCAATCGGAGTATATATACATATATAATAGACCTTACCATATAGATCGTCACATCTCAATCAGGAACAAGCTCACAGATATGCTGGCTTCTCGCCAATTATTACGCACGATTTTATAAGAGTATTTTATAGAAATGTTGAGGCGTACGGCCCGATACATCAATAATTACCAAACCATAGATATATCTATTTTATTGCCCCCGCTCCAATGAGAGTGTGATACATAATCCTGCCGAGGCGTACGGCCCGATCCATCATAATGTGCGCACTACCGAGGGTCGAATAGCACGAACCATAGATGTATCTATCTTGCTGAGGCGAACGGCCCAATCCCATTAGAATAAGAAGCTTTGACGGGTCCTCGACCCCGCTCACGAATAGTCGTATGAGTTATAGATTTTAAGGGAACTTGTCGATGAGAACGTTTAACACGGGAGAATTTCGTAAGGAGAGTTCAAGTAGTCAGCGGCTTATCATGAAGCCCGTCAAATCTCTACAATAGCAAGTCTATCACTCAACGCAAGTCTAGTCTCTAGTCGTAATGTAAAATAAGGAATTTAATAGGCAGGAGAAAACTCAAGTAGTACAACTATAGCATGGTGTGAACCTAAGTCTACCCGGACATAACATGAATCTAGCTACACATGGACTCTCGTCACATGGTGCAAAAGTAGCCCCCTCAATAAGTAACACATAACAAATACATCACCTAGGAGTAGTTTCCCCCTCACAGAGTTACACAGGAGACTCACCTTGCTCCGAAGTTCAATAACCCGCTCCAACGCCCTCCAACACCTCAACCAAAGCCCATCGATCCAAAACTATTCAAACAATGTGCAAACCAATCAAAAGATACTCTAATACCCATAATTAATCAATTTAAACAAATTCTCAACTCCATTCGAAAAGTCTATAAAATCAACCCTCGAGCACACGTGCCCGGATTCCGAAAATTTTCGAAGATGAACTTTACCCATAACACCGCGAACTCAAATATATCATTTATTCCAACTCCATGTCTAATTTCGTGGTTAAAATCAAAAAAATACCAATTTCTAGATTTTTCTCCAAAATACCAATTTCAACTGATTTTCATGTTTAAATCCATATATAAACCAAGTATTTAACTTGTAATAGGTGAGAATCACTTACCTTGAATTAGATGATGAAAATACCCCCTTGAAGAGCATCAAAAGAATCGCCCAAGCCGTGTGGAAAATGGGTAAAATGAACCCAAACCCTGTTACCAGTCTGCCCAACTACTTCCTTCTTTTCGTTTGCATAAACCGCCTCGCGATCGCAAAGGCCAATTGCTTCTGCCCCAAAATTTTCTCTTCACATTCGCATCACCTAGGCTGCATTCGCGAAGCCTTGTGACCACTACCCTTCGCGTTCGCGGTACAGGAGTCGCGTTCGCAAAGGCTAAACTGTCCCAGGCCCCGCTCCGTCTTTATTCTACGCGTTAGCGACAGCCCTATCGCGTTCGCGTAGGCTATTCCAAATCCTCTTCCGCGTTCGCGACCCCTGTGTCGCGTTCGCGATGAACAAAAAAATCAGCAGCCCAAAATCCTTCTTCGCGAATGCGGGACTCTCTTCGCGTTCGCGATGGACAAAACCAAAACCAGCAAAAGCAGCAGCCAAAAGAACCAGAATTGGTTCGAAACCACCCCGAAACACACCCGAGGCCCTTGGGACCCCGTCTAATCACACCAACAAAATCCAATACATAACACAAATCTGCTCGGGGCCTCAAATCACATCGAACAATATCGAAACCACGAATCGCACCCCAATTCAAGCTTTATGAACTTTAGAACTTCAAACTTCTACATTCGACGTTGAAACCTATCAAATCAAGTCCGATTGATCTCAAATTTCGCACACAAGTGATAGTTGACATTACGGGCCTACTCCTACTTCCGTATCGGAATCCGACCCAGATATCAAAAAGTCCACTCCCTGTCAAACTTTCCAAACATCATCCAATTTCCCACTTTCGCCAATTGACGCCAAAATGACCTACAAACTTCCAAATCAACGCCTGGACACGCTCCTAAGACCAAAATCACCATACGGAACTATTTCCAGGCTTGGAATCGCAAAAGGACTTCGATAACATCAAAATCCACTTCAACCCAAACTTAGGGAAATTCTTAAACCTTCAAAATGCCAACCTTTTGTAATAAGAGCCGAAATACTCCCGGGCCACCCGATACTCGACCCGAACATACACCCAAGTCTGAAATCATCATACGAACCTATTGGAACCTTCAAATCCTGATTCTGAGGTTGTTTACTCAAATGTCAAACCTTGGTCAACTCTTCCAACTTAAAGCTTCCGAAATTAGAATTTTATTTTCAAATCAACTCCGAACTTCCCAAAATTCAATTCCGACCACACGTGCAAGTCATAATACCCGAAGTGAAGCTACTCAAGGCCTCAAACCGTTGAACGACACGCTAGAGCTCAAAACGACCGGTCGGATTGTTACATTTTCCCCCACTTAAACATACGTTCGTCCTTGAACGTGCTAAGGACTGCTCCGGAGTTGTCCAAAATCATTGTACAACACCTTGTACACTTACTCGTGCCACCACATTCCAGTTGAACACAGTATCTCGAACCAGACCGAAAATTCCTCCCTATAACCTTAGCAAACAAGCTTTAGAACCAAGTTCTAACTTCTGAATTTCTTTACAAGGCCTAATTCTAACACACGAACACCGTACCAATCACCACACACTGTACCAAAACACGAACATGAATCTATATTGAAATCACACGCTGCACCACACAGGTCGGTTGTCCATAATAACATCCCCGACCACAATAGCTAAAAGTTCACGAACCCGATGCCTGCAATACATCTCATGATGCATATAAATCCTATTCCAAATCTCACAATACTGCCACGACGAAAAGATGTGTAAAAACTCATAACCACCTGCCGAGTCAATAATTCATGGAGTCTCTCCTCCTGACAAGAACCATTACCTCATTCTGAACTGAATAACGATATTTTCCCTTTAATGTACCTTATATAAATCTAGTTGCACAAATTTCAGGCCAGATAATCTCGTCTCACCTAGTACAAGCTGCTCAGGCAATAAGCCACCTCAAACACTTACTCAGATCTCATATGACGCCATTAATTCGCCAACAAGCTACAACTCAAATATGAACATAAGGAGGAACGAACTCTGGAAAAGAATTACCTAGCCTGCGCAACGAAATAAGCAGTCGAACATATGTTATGAACCCTTCTTAGAAAATAAGAAAAAAAACGCAGGAATAGATATAGGGAACCATACTCAACATATCACTGTTGCGGCGTGCAACCCAATCCAAACATGATACCGTTGTGCCGTGCAACCCGATCCAAACATGATACTGTTATAGCGTGCAATCCGATCCAAATAATGTACCCGTGGCGGCGTGCCATCCGATCCCCTCGTAACCATAAATAAGGACATGCTCATCAAGCCATAATGCCTCTACCTACGAAATACTGAATATCGGCCATAAGCACACTGAGTACAAAAATACAACTCTAGGGAGATGGATAGCGCCATATGCTACAAGCCCAAGCACGACTAAGCTGCGATAAATGACCTGCAACTCGAGAGCCATCCTGCTCATATGATACCACAAGCTACACGGAACCTCAACACACGTGCGAACAATCAATCTGTCTCAATCTGGCACAACCCCCACAGTTCACAGCCAAAGGAATAGAGCGCCTTCCAAGCATAAACTCCCACATTAAGGATAGTACCAAAATCTTTGTACTTGGTTTCGATCTTTAGCAATCAGGTGACTAGCATGCTACACTTATACAAATCTCCGCGTGGGTACGCTCCCACGACATTCTGCACCAGGTAGCAAAGTCTGCACCTCCATACCATCAACCATACTAATCTGTAAAGCAATTCAAGAACCCGCAATTCAATACACAATGCTCCTTCCGAAGAGCACCATTCACAGGCGACACTAGGATAATGTCAGTTTACTCTGAACATTTAAATTCTTTCCGGCTCATCCGAGCTTGTGACATCCTTGTCAACACTAAACCGCAACCTTGATTCTCAACTTTCAAATTCCCATGCCGCTCACTGCACCTATCATGCCACTATGCGATAATACACGAATTCATCATAACTCCTGAACTACTAGTAGAATAAACACTTCATTGGCTAGAAGCCTTTCACTTAACTTATTTCCGAAGGACCCATGCAATACGCAATTGAATTCCCAAACCACAGAAAACACAACCTCAAACCGTGATTTACATCATCATAACTCTTCCGGGACCCATTTACACAACAACGGCATTTGAATCAAATACCTCCCAAATCAATCAGGTCATGATGGCTGTCAAGCCCGCACGTACAACCACAACCCACATGTATAACTTCGCACAACGAAGGAACTGATCCTTGCCATAATCATGCTGATCAGCCATTACTAACCGACCCAACTTCTTTCAATTTACCCTTGACCATACTTAGAAATATGATAGCTCCATTCACAACATAACGAACTCAATCCGCACTCATCCCGAGTGACCCGGATCGCGAGACCACGTCGTCTTAATACCTATGACTCATCTTATACCTCCTATCGTGCACAATAGTATCTCCAACTAGTGCACCCATTCTGCAAGACCTTCCGCGAGTGCTAAGCTACTTCTTCCTTTCCAACTGTATAAGTCTGCTCCTTCCCTGTTGACATCAACTGCAAGGTCAACAATACCTTCCGAACTCAGGTCATATTGCATATGAAACGATAATTAGATCTTCACACCTCTCTTCATTTCAAACAAACTCCTTTCTGCCATATTTAATCTTTCTTCTTACAGTAACCATCACTCCAAATAAAATCCATAGGCCAAATCACCTTCCATCACGATTCCCAAAGCGTTCTACATTCTCAAGGCACGCGGCAATCCTACCACAGAATCCATATGCTAATCTGTCACTCTTACTTCGATTAAACCATCTCCTTTAAGCAACTTCTCAACCTCTGCTTCTCATACTTGACCTGCTAGTACTTCAACCACCGCGAAACACTTCCTGCCATGTCGTTCCTCATACTCCGCTGCTCAAATGTTGCATCAAATCGAAATCCATCTATGTAGCATCTAAACCAATAAAATGTTATCGACCCTAACCCTCTTCGAAGATCATCTTTCTCGAGCCATCAACATTAGAATTACCAATTCGATTCTACACTGCCGCACATAGCTATCTCTAGCAATCGCTCCTCGGGCATCATTTCACAATACCCTGCCCTGAAGGCAAAATCCAAGAAGACCGTAGCACCGGCGAACCGTAATACGTCCAAACAAGGACGGCGGCACCGCATCACAATGAAAATTCCACCATGCTCAAAAATATCAAGTCTCGTTACTTTATCAACCAAACATGGACATCCATAGTTCGATTGACTTTCCTCCGCTAGAATTAAATGTTGAACCCCTTAATCATGCATTGAGAAATCCTCTCTCCAAGCCATTCACTGCCTCAACACATAAACGAGCACCTTATCACTACACCAACATTGTGCGATAACAACGCATCGACATCGTAGCAATCCGTGCACAGTCTCAAAACCATAGAAAATACAAATACTAAGCTGGAAACAAAGAACATCCTTCCACAACGCGACGATAATAGCCCGCCTGAACACATCGAGAAAAACATTAATGCAGGTCAACCTGATCAAACTACATTCATGCCATCAATGTTGGATAAGACAAGAAAAGGCGTTGGTTAGCCTTGGAGAAGAGCCAAGTGTTCAAGCATTCACAAAATTTGCCAATGGACGAAATTAGAAGTTGAAGATGTACATTTGTGTTTATGTTGTATTATTGTGTTGCTATGGAAGATATTAATTCTTACTTGTTTGGTCCTGCGTGACTATTCTTTAAACTTATCCAAATTGTGGCCTTTTTGTTAGTTATTTGTTTCTTAGTTGATTTAGGAGAAGGATCATTCAATATAAGCCTAAAGACTTCATTATTTTTAGTACCTAACTTTGATATTCAATACAAAAATCGGCAGCAACTTTGCTCCAAACTCGTGTGCTTTGAACTTGTCCAAGTTTTGGTGTGATTCCAAATTGAACTCATTCCTTTGTTTGATCGAACAGTTCTGATGGAGACTCTGTAGGCTGCGGGTTGTAACATGAAATGCAACTCACGGCAAAGTCCCCGAAATGGTCGCGCCTATGCACCCAAAGGACCATCAGACATATAAGTACCTGCACAAAAAGTGCAGCAAATGTAGTATGAGTACGTAAATCAACGCGTACCCGGTAAGTATCTAGCCTAACCCCAGAGAAGTAGTGACGAGGGGTCGACATCAACTTTTACTAGTAGTCCAATATGATAGATACAATAGAAGTAAATAGAGAGTCGGAGTAGATAAACAAAATAACAAGTGTAAATATGTGGTACAGTCCTCCTTTTAGCAGTGACTCAAACTCTCAGCTAGTAGCTACCTCCTCAATCGTAGTATGTATATATAATGGACCTTACCAGATATATCGTCACATTTCAATCAGGAACAAGATCACAGATACGCTGGCTTCTCGCCAATTATTAGGCACGATTTCATAAGAGTATTTTATAGAAATGCGAGGCGTACGGCCCGATCCATCATAACATTACCAAATCATAGATACATCTATTTTATTGTCGGGCACACGGCCCGCTCCCATGAGAGTGTGGTACATAATCCTGCTGAGGCGTACAGCCCGATCCATCATAGTATGCGCACTGCCGAGGGTCGAACGGCACGAACCATAGATGTATCTATCCTGCCGAGGCGAACGGCCCGATCCCATTAGAATAAGAAGCTTTGACGGATCCTCAACCATACTCACGAATAGTCGTTTGAGTTACAATGAGAACGCATAATGCGGGAGAATTTCATAAGTAGAGTACAAGTAATCTGCAGCTTATCTTGAAGCCCGTCAAATCTCTACAATAGCAAGTCTATCACTCTACGCAAATCTAGTCTCAAGTCGTAATGTAAAAAAAGGAATTTAATAGGCAGCAGACAACTCAAGTAGTACAGCTATAGCATGGTGTGATCCTAAGTCTACCCGGACATAAAATGAATCTAGCTACGCACGGACTCTCGTCACCTGGTGCATACGTAGCACCCTTAACAAGTAACACATAGCAAATATATCACCTAGGGGTAGTTTCCCCCTCATAGAGTTACACAGGAGACTTACCTCGCTCCGAAGTTCCATAACCCGCTCCAACGCCCCTCCAACACATCAAACCAAAGCCCGTCGATCCAAAACTATACAAACAATGTGCAAACCAATCAAAAGATACTCTAATACCCATAATTAATCAATTTAAACAAATTCTCAACTCCACTCGAAAAGTCTATAAAATCAACCCTCGGGCCCACGTGCCCGAATTCCAAAACTTTTAGAAGATGAACTTTACCTATAACACCACGAACTCAAATATGTCATTTATTCCAACTTCCATGTCTAATTTCGTGGTCAAAATCAAAAAATACCAATTTGTAGGTTTTTCTTCAAAATCTGAAATTTCTACTGATTTCCATGTTTAAATCCATATATAAACCAAGTATTTAACTTTTAGTTGGTGAAAATCACTTACCTTGCATTAGATGATGAAAATACCCCCTTGAAGAGCTTCAAAATATTCGCCCAAGCCATGTGGAAAATGGGTGAAATGAACCCAAATCCCGTTTTAAAACTAGTCTGCCCACCTACCTCCTTCTTCGTGATCGCGTAGGCCAATTGCCTCTACCCCAAATGTTCCTCTTCGCGTTCGCGTCACCTAGGCTGCATTCGTGAAGCCTTGTGACCACTACCCTTCGTGTTTATGGTCCACGAGTCGCGTTCTTGAAGACCAAACTACCCCAGGTCCTGCTCCCTCTTTCTTCTACGCGTTCGTGACAGCCCTATCGCGTTCACGTAGGTTGTTCCATATCCTCTTCTGCATTCGCGACCCCTGTGTCGCTTTCGCGATGAACAAAAAAATTGCAGCCCAACATCCTTCGTCGCAAACGTAGGACTCCCTTTGCGTTCGCGAAGGACAAAACCAGAACCAGCAACAGGAGCAGCCAAAACAGCCAGAATTGGTCTGAAACCACCCCGAAACACACCCGAGGCTCTCGGGACCCCGTCCAATCACACCAACCAAATCCAATACATAACACACACCTGCTTGAGGCCTCAAATCACATCGAACAATATCGAAACCACAAATAGCACCCAAATTCAAGCTTTATGAACTTTAGAACTTCAAACTTCTACATTCGACGCTGAAATTTATCAAATCAAGTCCTATTGATCTCTAATTTCGCACACAAGTCATAATTGACATTACGGCCCTACTCCCACTTTCGAAATCGAAATCCGACCCTGATATCAAAAAGTCCACTCCCGGTCAAACTTCCCAAAAATCATCCAAATTTTCAACTTTCGCCAATTGATGCCGAAACGACCTACGGACTTCCAAATCAACGTCCGGACACGCTCCTAAGACCAAAATCACCATACGGAACTATTTTCAGGATCGAAATACCAAACGGACATTGATAACATCAAAGTCTACTTCAACCCAAATTTAGGAAAATTCTTAAACCTTCAAAATGCCAATCTTCCGTAATAAGCGTTGAAATACTCCCGGGCCACCCGATACTCGACCCGAACATACCCCCAAGTCCGAAATCATCATACGAAACTTTGGAACCTTCAAATCCCGATTCTGAGGTCGTTTACTCAAAAGTCAAATCTTGGTCAACTCTTCTAACTTAAAGCTTCCGAAATTAGAATTTTCTTTCCAAATCAACTCCAAACTTTCTGAAATTCAATTCCGGCCACACCTGAAAGTCATAATACCCGAAGTGAAGCTACTCAAGGCCTCAAACCTCCGAACGACGTACTAGAGCTCAAAACGACCGGTTGGATCGTTATATCGTTAAATAGAATACACAACTTTTTCCAAAATAATGAATTTTTAAAACAAGGTTTCAAAATATTTTTACAAATCTTATTTAGCCACTTTAACCACTAACTAAGCAGAATATAGACTTTTCTTTCCCTAAACCTAGCATAAGCCTAAGGAGCTACCTCAGGTAGATTTTAAAGGGTGCCTAACACCTTCCCCCTAGAATAACTAGAACCCTTACAAAATCTCACCGGTCAGCCAATCATTAAGATAATAATTTCACAGATTTATAGGTAACCTAATATACCTTAAAATATATGTGGTGACTCACTTAATCAACTTCAGAAGAACCATTACTTGTATTGTATTTTGACTAGTGTAAAATAGGGTATGACAATGACGAGCTCGGACGGAAAGGTCAGTGTCCAACATTAATAATCAGTAACAACTCTGGAAATAATGAAGACAATAAAAGTGAATAACTTAAAGATATCTTATTCAGCTCGTTCACAATTCTGGGAATTTAGGCATGCTTTCCAAGTATAACAATCAAAGACCAACATATATAAGACATTTCATTTACCAACTAGCATGAGAAAAATACATCTCTATGCCCATATGTCATACATGTCAAGTCAATATCATCATAGTGAAACCATCAAGTATAAACACACTCAGCACACTCACGCTGCCTTTCACAAGTGCCCCTCACCATCACACACATAATCACACTCAGCATTGTACGGGTGCCTAGCACAAATGCCCCTCACCAAAGCACATATATATCCTTGTGTCTACGCGCACTATGAATACTAGACTCCGGAAGGGCGGATCCTTGTCAAACCACAAATCAATATCATATAACCTAATAGTGGGGCCTAGTACATGTGTCGCCCTTGCTCAATACCACTTAGCCCAATATGGTCCTGGCATACACGTCACCTCAAAATCAATACCAAATCGACTCTATGGCCCAAGCTTAGTCATCAACCGCTCAAGTCTTAGTTAACCACATCTCACAGTACTCAGTTCAACAGTATTACACATATGCGGCATGAACAACATGAGTTATCACAACAACTGTGACAGTAATATCATAGACAGATATAGTAATATGAATGAGGGTATTACTACAATCAAGGCACACAGCTCAAAATATAAAGAATGACCCTATCATGTCTCAAACAAGCAACCACATAGCCTAGTCATGATTTCTAACATTAATCATAGCTCAAATAACCACACAAGTAGAGAAAACATGGATATAACGAGGTATGATAGCAGAACAAGTCCCATAATAGTCTAAAGTAACTCGGATTATGAATACCTGGTGCATGCACACACGCCCCTCATCTAGCATGTGCATCACCCCAACACATCGCAAATAACATAGTTCTTAGGATAATTACACTCTAATCCAAGTTTAGATATGTTATTTACCTCAAAACGTGGGAATCAGTACTCCAAGAAGTCCTTTCCATGCGAATCGTCCTCCGAGCGACTCGAATCTAGTCAAAATGACTTCATATCATCAATAAAAGCCATCGAAACTAATTTCAAATGATAAAGCTAAGATCTTGAATAAATTATGTAAAGTCAACCCCAAGCCCGCACCCTAAAACCCGACAAACTCATAAATTTTGAACACCCATTTCGATACGAGTCCAAATATATATGTTTCACCCAAATCCAACCTCAAATCGACCTTCAATTCATCAATTTTCACTCTCCAAAACCACAATCAAAAATCCCCAAATTTCACATTTAATTCACATGGAATAGGTGTAATAATCCATGGGTAATAAATATCTATCATCAAAATTAAATAAACTTCACTTACCTTTTCAATTGTAGCGAAAAGTCTCCCGTAAATTACCTCCAACCGAGCTCTACAACTTCAAAAAATTAGAAAATAACCAAACCCTTCGAAATATAAAGTCTTCCAATGATTTCACACTTTTGGTCACTTAACCGCATCAACGGTGACGCTTCCGCGGTCAAATCATCGCATCTACCATTTCCTTCCATCTGCCGACACGCCGCATCTACGGTCAACCTGCACATCCGCATCTACAGGTCCTTCACCCACAATTGCGCTTCCACTTCTACACCACACTAACCGCATTTGCGGTACATGCCTTCTCCAACCAAATCCTCACCTGCGGTCACCTGGCTGCTTATACGGCTCCGCATCTGTGGCGCTTTTTCTACAGATGCGAAAACATCAGTCTCAGCAAAACCAGCATTGCCATAACTCCACAAATGTCTGAAATCTATCTGAAACACACCCAAGGCTCCCGGGACCCCGTGCAATCACTCCAACCAATCCCAAAATATAACAAGAACTTACTCGAGATCTCAAATCACATACAGTAACATAAAAACCATGAATCACACCTCGATTCAAGCCTAATGAACTAATGAACTTTCAACTTTCAAAGAACCAACTCGGAATGACCTCAAATTTTGCATACAAGTCTGAAATGACACAATGGAGCTATTCCAACTCCCGAAATTAAAATTCGAACCCGATATCAATAAAGTCAACTCCCGATTAAACCTATCAACCTTCCAAACCTTCAACTTTTCAACTTTCGCCAAAAAGCACCAATTCAACCTACAGACCTCTAAATTCGAATTCGGACACACGCATAAGTCCAAAATCACCACACGAAGCTATTGGAACCCTCATAATACCATCCCGGAGTCGTCTACATAAAACTCAAGCTCCGGTCAACTCTTACAACTTAAGCTTCCAACCTTAGGATCCCAATTCACTCCAAAACCTCCCTGACACCAAACCAACCACCCCGAAAAGTAAAGTAATCAAAATTACATATAAGTAAAGTATAAAATAAGAGAAACGGGACTAAAATACTCAAAACGACTGACCGAGTCGTTATATTGCAAGTTATACCGCATAACTTTCGTACAAATTATGCAATGGATTTGTTCAATGTTGGCAAGTTTTGCTGGAAAGGCATAACTTAGATACTATTTTCATTCTATATATCTTGTTAAATTGTTCATATATCTTGCCGAATTTGGGAACATTTCTGTGTGTTGTTCATAAGTTTGCCATATTGGCAAGATTGATACTATCTTAAGCATACATATATATCTTGTTAAATTATTCACCAATTTTGCTAAACTGACAAATCTTTCTTGTGTTATTCGATTGTGAATATCTCTAACTTAATTCTCTTCGATTCTTTAAAGTATCAAAGTCAATTTTAACTTTTTTGTCATTTTGTAATCAAGCCAGTAGCAAGATAGCTTCTTGTTTTTCTATATTTTGATTAACAAAATTGAGTTATCTGTATTTTTATAGATGACCCTTTTTATGTCCTCCACAATGATCATTTAAACACTTTAATTTTTCTAGTGACTAAATAGACACCTATAGCCAAAAAAAATATACCTTATAAACACTCGAGTCCAGCAGACAACATGTGTGAGTTACATGTTACGACCGAATTCTCCTATAAATCGTGATGGCGCCCAGTTCCGTCGCTAGGCAAGCCAACAGCGAACTAACCACGTGATTTCTCCTTTTAATAAGTTTTCAAGTAATTAGATTTTCATTAAGTAAACGGTTGCGAAATAGAAAATTTAAATAAATAAGACGAGAGCAGCTAAGTGCAATCATAACAATAGTGATAATCCCAAACCATACAGTCTACTAGTGTGTGTGTCAAAACCTGGTGTCACAAGTGTATGAGCTACTAGTAGAATATACAAAACACTAAACTACTGTCCGAAATGGAGTAGACAGAAAGCAAAACACAAAAGAAAGACTTCGGGTGCTGCAGAACGGCTTGGAAGGCAGCTCACCGCTCAGTCTCGAAGTATCGGAGGTGTGCGCTGGGGTGACTACTAAATGAACCTGCCTCAGAACCTGCACGGTTAGTGCAGAAGTGTAGCGTGAGTACATAAACAACATGTACCTAGTAAGTATCAAATCTAACCTCGAAGAAGTAGTAACGAGGGGTCGACTTCAACACTTACTATGGGCTAACAATAAAATACAGAATTATAAATAAACATGGATTATGTAAAACAATTAATTCAACTCAGTAACAAGAAGAGAATAATAATTCTTTCACTATCAATAATATCTGAGTCAATTCCTGTCATTTAAATAATCATAACCGCTCAAGCCATAAAATAATGTCAAGTAAAATTAGGCTCCAAGTATTATCACGCACGATTTATGCCGAGGTCGTACGATCCCCGATCCAGAAATATATTTTGCATTGACGAGGGTCGAACGGCACGAATCATGGATGCATCTATTAACCTGCCGAGGTGAATGACCCACTCCCATGAGAGTAGAGAAAATTTACCTTGCGACGCGAGTGAACATACATTTCTCAAAGTTATTATAAAAATTCCTCCATTCTTCCCCATAAATAAGAAATTTAAATGGGAGACTTTAAATCTTAAAATTCTTAATCTCAGCTCTAGTAATACAATTAATATTCATGACTAGTATAATAGAGCAAACGAAGCATGATGTAAGCCTAAGGCTACCCGAACATCACGTAGAATATAGCTACGCACGGACTCTCTTCACCTAGCATACGTAGCTCCCCACACATATAATTCACAATAAAAATACACCTAAGGGGATGAGTTCCCTCTTACAAGGTTAGGCAAGAGGTTTACCTCGTCTCAAAGCTCGCTTTCCGATCTTAAATTCACTCTAAAGCCTCAACTCGGTGCCGAAGAATCCGAAACTAGTCAAATGTTATATAAATTAATCAATACATGTTCAAAAGTTCATAATTTAACTATTAGAGTGATTACCCAACCCCAATGAAAGATTCCTAAAATTCACCCCTGGGCTCACGTGCCCGGATTCCGAAAATTTTCGAAGATAAATGTTATCCATAACCTCACGAACTCAAATATATAATTTTTACTCAATTTCATAACCATTTTCGTGGTTAAAATTTTTATCAAAACCTAGGCTTATTCATCTAAACCCATAATTTTCATAATTTTTCATGTTAAAATCTATCCATGATCTATGTATTAAACTCACATTTCATAGAAATTACTTACCTCAACTAGCTAGGTGGAAATCCCCCTCTTTAATGCTCTACAATCGCCCAAGTGTATAATAAATGAACTCAAAATACCCTAAGTCTCGACTTAAATGAAGGTTCTACCCAGCGGTTTTTTCGCGTCTGCGGTTCAATGGCCGCATCTGCGGATGTCTCATCGCAGATGTGGTCCTCCCTTGGCTAGCCTAAATCCGCATTCGCAGAATAATGGCTCGCTTTTGCAATGCCGCTCCTACGGCAAACGAGCCGCACCTGCGCTTGCTCCCGCTTCAGCGGTCCTTTGACCGCTTTTACGATCGCTTTTGCGCACCTTGTCTGCAACTGCGATTTCTGGGCTGCCTACGCTGCGCCGCTTCTGCGGTTGGTGTCTCGCTTTTGCAAGCTCGCACTTGCGGCTAGCCCTCCGCAAGTGCGATTACACCAGAAGCCTGGTGCTTCAGCTGTTCTTCCAAGTCCAATTGAGTTCTACGCCTCTTCTGATTGATACCCGAGGCCCCCGAGTCTCCGCCCAAACATACCAACGAGTTTGAAATCATAAAACAAACTCGTTCGAACCCTCAGAATGCATAAAACAACATCAAAATTAAGAATCACACCCCAAACCAAATTCAATCAATTTATGAACTTCAAGTTCTTCCAACTTACTCCGAATGCCGAAACATACTTAAGCTACTCGGAATGATATCAAATTTTGCGTGCAAGTCTCAAATCACCATATTTTACGGACGTATTTCCAGACTCGGAATTCCAAACGGACCTCGATAACACCAAAACCTACTCCAAACCAAATTTAAAGAATTTTAAAAGCTTCAAGGTGCCAACTATCAATATTAAGCGCTGAAACGCTCCCGAGTCATCTAGAACCTGATCCTAGCATACGCCCAAGTCCAAAATCATCATACAAACCTATTGGAACCGTTAAATCCCGATTCTGGGGTCGTTTACTAAAAATATTGACCCAAGTCAAACTTAGCTTTTTAAGAGCCAACAGAGGAACTAAACGTTCTAATTTCAACCCCACCCTTCCAAATCCCGAACTAACCATCCCCACAAGCCATAAAACAGTAAAAGCACATACGAGGAGTCTTATTTAGGAGAACGGGAATTTAGAAGACAAAACGACTGATCGAATCGTTACATTATACTTGCGAATGACATGTCAAATGAACTAATTGAAGAGCGATACATATAATTTATAATAAAAAATTTGACACATGTAATTAACAAAAAAAATATATACATTTAAAGAGAAAAAACCTATTTTGTACTTTTAACTAGACCAGCTCCCCCTCCCCCAAAATTCTTCTTCTTCATATCCCCCTCTCCCCCTTCAATTTTCACCGATGTTCTTCTTCACGAGGTAGAAATAGATACCCCCTCAACCCCTCCTTTCTTCTTCTTCATTAGAGACCCAAACTCCTCGCCCCACCCCACTCTACCCCACCTTGTTTCTTCTTCCCTTTCCTTCCCCCTAATTTGCCGATGCTTCTTCTTCTTGATTAGAGACCGAACCCCTGACTCTTATCCTTTTTCTTCTTTTTCATTGTAGTCTTCTCGAATGATTGTTACTCAAACATAAATTTTATAAAATCCGCTGAGTAGAAAAATATATTTTAAAAAAATAATTTTTTATGCTACTTTGCTCATCCTCTTCCCTACTTTCCCCCCTCCCCTCACCCCCCACCCTCAAATACCTAACATTTTCGGGACTCTATTTTCTTCGAGAATTTAATTATTTTTCTAAAAATTCACACAAACCCAAAGGAACTAATGTGCTGCTTTACTTTTTTTACACGAAAAAAAAAACGTTAAAATTTCTACTCCATAACTAAAAAGAAAATACTCATTCTATAACATGAAAAAAAGGAACTTATTTTGTTGAAATAAAAGAAAATACTTTTTCTACATCATGAAAAGAAAATACTTATTTTGTTGAAATGAAAGAAAATACATTTTCTACATCATGAAAAAAAAAATACTCTTTATTGAAATGAAAGAAAATACTTTTTCTACATTATAAAATGAAATTACTTTATTTTTTGTTAAAATAAAGAAAATACTTTTTTTACATTCATCAATTATTCTACCATAAAGAAGCTAAGCAAAAACAAAGAAAATATAAATCATACGAGTGAAAAGATATTAACCCAGTTGGGACTTAAGAATAAAGTCTATAGAAGATTAAATATTCAATTAGATGAATCTAAATCATAGGAAAGGAAACATGTCCAATACAATGTAGTATGCTACTCATAATCGCTAGAATACCCTGTGTCTTGCTAGTGAATATGTTGGGAAAAAAATTTAGTTTCAATAGTAGTACCATAATAGGTTTGTGAATTAGGATTTCGAGTTTTAATTACTTGTTGACTTGTAACCATTTTCATAATTTCAAGGTCCAAGGAAAAATTTAAATATTTTTATTATTTTTAAACTTAATAAATAAATACATTTTCACATGTAAATATTCAGTATGATTCGGTATTTTTTTGATTTATTTTCATAAAATTAAAAACCCACCCCAATTTACAGTTAGAGATTTGTATAAAAAAATATACGGTTTTATTAAAAGAAAACATAAAAATCGATTCGGTACCATATGATTCAAGTGGTTTAGTTGGTTTTTAAATATTCATTGACACCACTAATTTACATAGCATGCAGTATGAACATATAGTTCCAAATCACATCTCGAACACCTCCAACATACACGCATGAAGTCTAAGTTTTTAGCAAGTCCCAGTCATATTTGCGCACATTATAAGCATGAAATGCATGTAAAGAATCATAGGAAACTAACGGGGCAGGCTAAAAACGTGGCTGCTGAAAGTGGATTCTTCTTACCGATAAGCTTTTGGGGCAATAAAATTTGCTATTATTCTTAAAGAAAGCAGAGTGTTAAAAGGTGGCCGAATGAAATAAATAATCTGGCAAGAATGGATGGAAGTTTCTGCTTGCTCTGCACCCGATATATATATATATATGGTAATGGGTGAACATAATTTGGTAAATATTAAGGTTTTGAAATATTTGCTATCTCTCTCTTTGGTCTCCCTAATATGTTTCCTATTTCCTTTAGTTTTTCTGGTTTTTGGGGAAAAGGATGTGTATCAAAAGATATAAAGCAGCTGATTGTAATACCTCATAAAGTTTCTTTAGTTATACTTTACTGAATGGCAACTCTATGAAATCGAAAGCTTAAAGCTAAATATAAAGACGTGAGAAAATAGCATTTGTAATGTGATAACGGTTGAATAAATAGACACGATTAATTTAGATAACCAAAAAAAATTATATAATCTTAACAAATTTTCTTTCAATGCTTTAAGTTTTCTTTTAAGTATTTCACAATATAACATTGTCTAATATTTTAAAATTTTGAGTTAAATTATTCAAATATCCATATCTACTAACAAAATAGTTGATAAGTAGAACCAATGTAGTGTATTGAAACAAAATGTTAATGTTTTGTTAACTTAAAAAATCTTACTAATACAAATAATTATAACTAATAGAAAAAACTTTTCGGGGCCTTTGACTCTTGGGGCCTAAAGCAAAAGCTTTAGTGGCCGTACCCTAGAACCACCCATGGCTGTACTTGACAGTAATTTTAATTAATATAATTCGCGTCTTGAAGTCCTGGCTAATACCATTCATATTTTTCGAAAAATCCGTCGACTTGAAATCATCTGTCACACAAAGAACTGAAGTTTAAATTATAATTAATATAAATTTAGACGAGATATTTTTCGTTACCAATATCGACTAAGAGATTTGGGAGCAGCTTCAATTCGTAAGTTGGTAACATGGATAATGAATTTGTACCATAAAATTATCAATGTAAAAGAAGCATCAACAGTGAGCTTGATATTCTCAAATTGATCGAATCAAACATTGTACATATCCATTGAAGCAAAAAGAAGAAACGAAATACATATCCAACAACTATCAACTAATGCTTCTTTCTTAATTTCTTCCTTTTACAAATACATAATATCCAACACCTATTAAAAGATAGAATATAGTTGCTAGCTAGAGTCTAATTCAGCATGCAGTTGGAATATTGGCATATTATAATGGCAAATGGGGAAAATGTGACCATTCTCTAACCATTATAATGCAATCTATAGCAACTTGCTCTTCAAAACAGATGACGCAATCGTCATTCATACTAGTAATATTTTCATCAGCCTCCATTCTCTTTAGCAATTGCATGGACATCCCATTGAAGAAACGCGGGGGCAAGGGCAATAATTCTTCTTCAAACAATACCCTCTCATCATAAAAATCAAACTCTTCACCACCCCACAACCACCCCACATGTCAATATTTGACGTAGAATGTATCATATGACATGTATACGGAAAGGGTCAAGTTTGAGATGAAGTGATTTCTCATGAACTTGTCGTCCTTGGAATTGTCCAGGGTGTGGATGCCTATACCAGTATAGGTCAGTATGAAGGTCATTGATGTTTAACTTTTGAAATCGATTGGCTAGAGTATCAATAAGATCATCGTAGTTGCTGATTTTAAAGATTCTTCTTCTTAAATCATGATCTAGTGGTGCTACTGCTTGCTTGTTGAGGACGCTTGCAGCAGAGGGGATGTCATATTAGTCTCAACCTATACTGAGAAGGACTTACCTAATACGTGTATCCTAGACCTACTCAAATTAGGAGAACCTGAGTTTGAATTTGACGCGAAAAGAGTTTGCTTGATTGAGCCCTAATAAAGACCCCAAGGAAAAAAAAAGGTAAATGGAACAGAAGGATTATCACAAATTAATTAGTTGAAATAAATAAAAACTCACTAAGGAATTTTATTGTAGCAAAAAGGAAGATATACGCAATCGAACTGGATCATCGTCACTGTTGTTTCGAAGTAGAAAAAGGGGAAAACCGCCACAGAAATAATAGATCCATGCAAGAGATGCTTCTGAAATAGAATCCTACTGCACCTTTCTTTCCAGTCCACACTGCCATGGCAGAGAGCGAAATCCGGCCGTCCAAAACCCATCCACCCTTCTTTCGATGGATACAAAGTTACAACCCAATTGATACAGAAAAGGGGCAGTGGATTTGATGAAAAAAGAGAGGCAAACAGTGGTGGACGATTTGGACCCTCACGATAACCTTTATAAGCAAAAGCCGACGGGCATTTCATTACTTTAAAGTAAATGCCAAAGGGTCACGTGTGCCCAAATTTGCCTATACTTGTCCCTTGTTTGGATAGTTGTTACTTGAATTGTTATTTTAAATACAATATTTATTTTGATTGTTATTTTATTTTTATTATATCGTATTATTAAATTCGTTATTACGTAACGACGAAAAGTATCACTTTATAGAATGATCGATTTTGTGTGGTCGCATCGTTACCTTATTTTCTTCTCTCATCTTGCCTTTTCTTATTATTAAATGATTATATTTTATCATTTACCCTACCTATTTATATAATAATTCTACCTCGTTCTTTACTTTTTTTTTATAATATTACAAGTTTATCCTTTATATTGTAAGTGCATGACATTATGAAACAAGGTAAACAATACAATCTATCCAAATATTGTATACGTCAAAACGATACAGTACAATATAATACTATATGATACATTATGAAACGATACATGACAACTATCCAAACAAACTGTTAGCTAGTGTTTGAACATAGATTTGGTTGAAACTTGCAAAATGAGTTTTTGAAATTATGTTGAAAAATAATCTTTGAAAGTTAAAGTTGTGTTTGGACATGTATTTTATTTGAAAATAAATTGAAGTTTGTGAATGGAAGAAAAGTTTTCACACAAAACTATTCCAAACCAGTTTTGGGGAACTTGAAATTTTTTTCATCAAAAACTGACCGTATTCTATGAACAAACAATGTTTTCAAAAAACACTACTAGAAATCAGGAAAATAGAGACCAAACAATAGCGACCAAAGTTGGTCTACCACAAAAAGCGACCAACTTTGGTCGCCTCCATAGACAAAAAAAATGAAAAAAAAAACTTAATTCCAATAGCGACCAAAATAGGACGATAGTTGGTCGCCTTTTGTTCAACATTTTGACTGGCCTGGTCAAACAAAGCTGGTCAAAGAAAATTCAAAAACAGCGACCAAAGATGGTCGCTAAACTGGACCCACATTCAATTTTTGCGACCAAAGTTGGTCGCTAAGGGATGGAAAATTTTCTGGGGACATAAGAGACCGTAGTTGGTCGCTACTTTTGAATATTAAATTTAATCAGAATTTAAATTGGCGACCAACTATGGTCGCTTATAGGAAGGAATTTTATTGGTGCCATAATGGACCAAAAGTGGTCGCTAATATGTTAATATTTTATCAAAGTATATAAATATGTTACTAAAAAATATATATATATACCTTGATATATATATATATATATATATATATATAGTTATATATATTTATTTATATAAATATATTATACAGTTTTATTTATATATATACAATACA